>JABUQX010042777.1:7500-13697 GCA_015478945.1 Trachelipus rathkii
TACAGTTTACCAGTTTCTCAGGTTAGTGATTTAATAAACTATTAATTAATAATCTATTTATCAAAATAATGAAAATTGGATTTGAATAATCTGAAATGAAAATGTAAATTATAATTTAATTATAATACCTTAATTATTTAATATTTTTAATTATGAAATTATTTTCATTAGAAGTTAAGAGAAAAATATGAACCACAATGAAAAATAATTTAGCGATTTCAGTCAATTGGCCTAAATGCTACAATTAACCAGTTAATTTCACGCTAAGTTTAGTTCTAGTGACTGAATGAATATCAAGTCAGTTACAGACTAACAGTCCAAGTTAAACTTGAGGGCTGTGACCGACTGCAAGCTTTGAGTTTTAAATAATGTCGTTTCCTGTTAGCCAACCAGTGACAATCAGTCCTATCATGCTTTGGCTATGAAACCAATCACTTAGTTTCTAGGCTAAAATAACTGAATCTGAATTAGAGGGAGCTAATTTTCTAACTTCCCGGTCTCCAATTATATGATATGGTGGTGACAATGTTCGAAGCTTAAATAATATAAATTTAAATATATTACTTAATTACTTTTACTTACGATATGTCTATTATGTCATGACTATCAATAACACATAACAATAGGAATGCCATTTACTTTTACAAGTTTCACCAATGAGGCAATGACATACATTCATTCTGCAGTGGGCATTGGACAATGACTTTTAACAAAATAAATATTTAGTTTGTAAATTTTATTATACCTATCTATTAATTTATTTATAGAATAATACTGAAATGAATTATTTAAAAAAAATCAATTATTATCGTTTTTTTTTCCTACTGGGACTAATTTTTTGGGCAAGCCCTGCTTTTTTCAAATCTTTATATATATATATATATATATATATATAATCAGAGGTGGGCACTTCCGCTCTTTAGTCCGCTAGTCCGCTAGTCCGCTCCGAGCGGAGACTACTAGAATAGGTGCGGAAACGTCAGGAAATTAGCGGACTTCCGCCAGGAATTAGCGGACTTGTTACGTGCGGATCAAAAAAGTTTCCGCTCTTTTGTTCCGCACCTTTTAAAAAAATGAAAATATAGTTTACTTATTAAGAATTCTTAGGGGTTATAATAAAGAAATATAATTTTTATTATTAAGTTTATAACTAATTATACTTTTAGTTTTTTAATAATTAAACTTCCAAAAATAATAATCTCAACCTCCTTAAAGGTACCATATAAATAAATAACATTTAAATTGATTTTATAGACTGAATGGTATTACCCTCATCTTATTTCTGTTAATTAATTATATTATTACTATAATAACTAGGCAATATCTAAAGCAATTCTGGTGTTAAACCCAAATAATATACTATTATATATAATATATATATATATATATATTATATGATAGTTTATATATATATCATAATATATATATATATATATAGTATAATATATATAACTATATTATATATTATATACATATAGTATATATATATTTTGGGTTTTACACAGAACTTGATAACAGATATATATATATAATTATATATAATTATATAATATAATATAATATATATATATATATATTATTATATTATATATATATATTATATATATTATATATATATATATATATTATATATATATATATATAAATATATAATACTATATATATATATATATAATATATATATATATATATAATATATATATATAGATATATATATATATATATATATATTATAATAATATGTATATCATATATACTATATATATATATATATATTATATATATATATATATATTATATATATATATATAGCTACCGAGCTGATACGTAGCATAGCATCGACTCTGCAGGGCACAGGCGTCGAGGCTTGGATTCTACTAAAGTCTTGGACCAAATAGACCTTCTATGGGTGGACATTGTGGTCAAAAATATTTCAGAAGGGAGGCAGAATGATTGAGGTGAGGACCTTAAATTAGCAACTACAACCTTCGACAAGTGAACAACACCAGCATTATTCCTTTCATCAAGGACATCTTTCCTTTTCAGCATAGCCAGCTGTTCTGGAACGTGTTCATAAAATATGATACACCTCTCCCCTAGTTCTGCGGCCTGTGATAGAGCGAAGTAGTTAGTATTCGGTTGGGGATCTTTATGAGGGCAAAGAGTCAAGCCCTTGCCTCCCTTTTCCCCTTTTTGAGCACCTTTTTTTTTTAATAATAATAATATACCCATAACCCTGGTGATATGAGTACTACTCCTGCACATTCCTAATACTGTAAACATTCATTAAATTTTTCTATCCTAGAAATCTCTTGTATCAAAATTCCCTTAAGCACTTCCACACTTGAACTCTTACTCTCCAATTCTGACTCATCTTCATAACTAGTGTATTCTTCATCTTGCTCTTCTTTCTCACTATACAAAGAATCATCAGCACTAATACATAGTTTTCGCTTCCTTTCTTACCTGTTTTTTTCCTCATCTTTTAGTCCATTTTATTTTTCTGGTTTTTCCTCCTTTGGAGTAGAATGCCTTTTTCCACCTTCTTTACCTCCTGCAGCTCCTGTCCATTCTGGAAACTAGTCACATTTAGTCTTTCCACAAGTAAAGCCATTTGAACCACTTGAGGTTCAATTCTAGCAAACTGTTCCTTATTTTCAACTTCCATCTTCCTCATACTCTCTCCCATGCTTTCCAACTTTGGTATCAACCACACATTCTCTTGCTCTAACTTTTTTCACTGCTCTCTCTCCCTTTCATACAGCTCTTACAACCTCTGATTCTCCTCAACAACTTCTCATACTTCTCCATCTTTGCAGACCTTCACTCCACACCTTAAAACTGCCCCTATTCAGGCACCAAAAAGTAGGTCATGAATTTTACTTCAGACAAAGAAAGTTTAGGAGGGTACTCCTGAGGGCCAGAATAATTTTAGTTACCTACTAATCTAACCTAAAATACTATACTCTACAGCTAAACTATAAATACCAAAAAAAAATTGGAAAACAATAAATACAAACACTAAATAACTACTCTTAACTTCATATCAGGCTTCTTCACTTAACTCACTTTGTCTATTTCGCGTATTTATTTCTTTTCAAATAAAGAGGCTTTTGGTCCCACAGAAAAAAAATTTATGGTATAACAAGATGTAAGCCAGTGGGAACATAGTAGGCGGAAACTACCAGTCGCAAGTGATTTGGTGGAAGTGTAGCTGGTTAGTCACTACAAGTCACACATATTTTCTCACACATTCAAAGATGCCACATTGATTTCATTTTCTTATTAGTAAGTAATTAAAGAAAAAAAATGTTTTATTTGTGTACATAATGATAAAATCTTCAAGCAGCAGCAACAGCATCAGATTCAAGCAATAAAAACATTGAGAAGAAAAAGACCTGTGCGACATATTAAAAGGAAAAAGAAAAGGATTTAAAACAATCTTACATAAAATATGTAATCATTCAAAAAAAACTTTTTTGAAACAATTTACATTACTCTCTTCATCCTGGGGACTTGTACCCCTCAAACATTTCTTCAGCAACTTATGACAAAATATATACAAAAAAAATAAAAAAATAAATATCTTCCAACGACGCTTAGATAACGGAAAACAGCAGCATATTAATAACGAACAAAAAAAACTCTGCTACAAAAAAAACATATTCACACACCACTCACCACCTGAGAGTGGCGAGAGAATGAATAATAATAATAATAATAATAAATAATAATAATAATAATATAATAATAATAATCAATAATAATAATAGAGCGAAAGATGAGTAAGGAAACTAACGTCCGCTGGGCAAAACCAACCTTCGGAAGGAAACCCCACCAACTATATATATAACTATAAGCTAATAATTAATATATATATATATAATATATATCTATATATATAATATATATATACTTATATATATATATATAAGTGAGTGTTATTATAATTATATATCGAAATCATTAAAACTCACAAAGCTCCGAGAGTACTTATAGTCGTCGCGCTTGCCTGTGTGAGATACTTTATCCACACAAATTTTACCGATAACATTAACATTCTCCTAAAAAAATACTGCTATCTGAATACCTCAAAAATCGACTTGATGCCACAGAATAACCGATACCATAGTATCGTAGCATCCACTAATCTATATATATATATATATATAATATAGTATATAATATATTATATATATATAATATATATATATATTATATATAATACTAATTATATATATATAGATTATATATTTATATATTATATATATAAGTCCAAATCTCACGGGCATAGCCCATATTTGGGCGGTAGGGAATGAACTACTTGTTATTAATAACAATATCTCTCACTTTTCAGAAGTTTTGGAAGAATCTGATAGAAAATGTTAAAAATACGATGAATTATTTTTTATTTTCTTTATTATTAAGGAAAAATTAAAAATAAGCAATTTAAATTTTAATAAACAAATGTTAAAAATAAAAATGTTAATATTTTTTTTATAAAAAAATCAATTAAGTTTTTCCAATTTTGATTTGAAAAGTTTATTACAAAATTTGTGGAGTCTGAAGGAGTCATTTTTTTAAATTGATCCCCAACATTCCGACTGCCTTACCCCATGAGAAAACGCGACGAATTTCCCTACTCTGGACCCCCATCCCTGATATATATATATATAGCTTATAGTTATATATATATAATATATATATTATGTGTATATAAAGTGATATAATATGTAGGGAAACAAAAATCTACATATAGAATGGATAAAATAAAAAAATACTTAGTCTCTCCATATTTATACTTAAAAAGAATGACAACATCAAAAAGTAACTACCAGAGCCAAAGGCAAAATTATACACAATCTTTATAGGGAAAATCTCACTATACGCACATCGCCGCTATTCAATTTGGGCATGAATAGTCCATTTTTTAATGGATTGAAAACAATCATGTTTATACGAAAGATTCTTACACTTTTGTTTCAATTTATTACATAATATTTTATTTAATATTTTATTCATTTGAGCAAAAAAAAAAAAAAAAATTTGATTGTAGTACAAAACGATTTAAAAAAATTACTTTCTCTCCACGAGTAGCATAGGTAGAAATCGTAGCATATATATAATATATATATATATATATATATATATATTAAATATATAATAATATTTTGGTAAGTTATATAAAATAAATATATATTAATATTTTTTACTATTATATATATATATTTGTGAGTGTGTTTGTTTGTGCTCTATCCACTTACGGAAAGGTTAATAAATGAATTGGATAATGCCATTGCATAGGCATAGTATATAAAGATGCAAAGAATGTACTTTTTTTTCTTCAAAGAATGCCTTTCAATTGAATCATAGTAACTTAGTCTAGAGCCAAATTGAGTGATAATAAATTGTTGTATAAATTATTATGTTGAAAGTCTGTGATCTTTTGATTGAATTGATCAGTCCAGTAAGCAATGCAAAGTTTTCTTATTTTTTTAAAATTGAAAAACCTAAGGTGAGAATACTGATTAGGGGAAAAAAAATTAAATAGAGAAGTTGATAGATGTTGAAGCTGAGGATCAATAATAAATTGCTGGGGAAGGAAGATATAAAAATTTGTGTGGTTGGAATGTTTTTTCTTGAGAATTTGCAATAATATGGAAGCTGAGTAGAGTAGAATCACTAGTGTTATTAGATGAAGGTGTAACTGGAGTTGAAGTACATATCTTTTCTGTGACATCGTATTAGAAATAGTATTAGTATTGTGAAATAGTATTAAGCTCGAGTCAGTAATGAAATTTTCTGAGTCATGGTCTATAGCTTGTACTTGGATTTGGAACTAGAGCTAAGAGAGAAAGTTCAATGGAGTCTGACTGAAAATGGAGACGTTTCGGACACATATAAGCAGAAGCGAGACATCATACAGTGCTCGACTGACACCACACACTACACATAACGCACCGATCACAACTATCAGATCACATCAACTATATTATATTAAATTCAAAATAAAAGACGCATATTGCAACAAAAATAAGTAGTAACTAAAACAAAAGTTTAACATATAGAAATTAATAATATAATGACGAGTTTCATGAGATTGGAATAAAATATATAAAATATATACTCTAATATTTAAATAAATTATATTTCCTTATTATTTTTTCTTTTGGTGTGTTTTTTCTTTTGGTGTGTTT
>JABUQX010042778.1:10000-15000 GCA_015478945.1 Trachelipus rathkii
CAGCTAGAGACAGTGCGTATCGGAGTGGAAAAATTCTCGTTCTCCTATCACTCTTGTGCTAATTTTCATTCAGCTAGAAATCGTTGCAAGTACTCTTCGACGAGCAAAGCGGGCTTTCATCAACGAAAGTGGCTAAACCTCCTTGGGGTTCTCCTACGGACAAATCTTTCTGGCCTCTTGCCAAAAACATCTCTAACAACTTCTGTAAATCTGTCTTTCCTCCTCTTATTCGATCTGATGGTTCTGTTGCTAATTCTCCAACTGAAAAGGCCAATCTCTTCGGCCTCCTATTTTCCTCTAACTCAACCCTGGAACGATTCTGGCATTCCTCATGCCTCCTCGCTTTCTCATCTTTAACTCTCAGGTGTCCTATGCTTTGCCTGTGATTACATTTCATCGGGTGCATGGGCTCCTGAAATCTACGAACGTTAGGAAGGCGGATGGCCCGGATGGCATTCCTCCCCGATTTTGAGGAGTGTGCTTCCGTGCTATCCCCGCCCCTCGTTAAACTAATTCTATATGTCTCAATACTAACACTTTCTCAGTGTTGAAGCACGCACAGTCCAACCTGTTCCGAAAAAAGGAATCGCTCTGATTCTTCCAACTATCGCCGAGTGTAGCTCTTACTTGTATCTAATCCAAGATCTTTGAAAACTCTTCTCACTCTCATTTCTTAAGATCATCTGGAATCTCATTCACTTCTTTCCGATCGCCAGTACGGCTTTCGGCGCTCGAGGTCTACTGGCGATATACTTTCCTATCTTGCTGATTTATGGTTTTCCGCCCTTAGGAACTACGGGGGAGACTTGCGTTGTGGCGCTTGACATATTCAAGCTTTTGAACGGGTATGGCACGCGTCGCTCAAGCTCCCCTCCTTTGGTTTTCCTCCTTCTCTTCTTAGCTTATGTCTAGTTTTCTCTTTCAAAAATCGCTCAATAATCGGCTGTTGTTGATGGGGACTTCTTCCTTTTCTGTCATAAGTGGTGCTCCTCAGGGTCCCTGTCTTTCTCCTAACTTTATTCCTACTTTTCATTAATGATCCTCACCTGCACATCCTAACCTTCCTATTTCCACTTTTCATATGCCGATGACTGCGAACCCTTCAATTCTTCAACTATTTTAAATTCTGCTTTTCTTTTAACTTTAAGAATTGCCTCTCGTCTTAATCTTTCAGATTCTATCTCGCTGATCTGGATAGGATTTCCTGGTGGGGTCGTCTGAACTCTTGTGAAATTCAATTCTTTAAAAAACTCAACTTCTAAAACAATCCCCTCTCTAAGACACCTTCTAGCTTTCCTACCTCTTTCGAAGGTTCTCTCGTCTTCCTGTTGACAATATACATCCTTGGCCCTTAACATAAACAAAAAAATGTCTTGGAAACCTCACATCACCACGGTTGCTAAGGGCGGTGCCTCAAAGAAACTGGGAGTTCTATTTAGAATGCGAGACTTTTTTTTTTCTTCTCAGTTGCTCCAGCTATACAAGGGTCTCATTCGCCTTTTATGGAGTACTGCTTCTCATATCTGGGGGGGGGGGCTCTGGTTTCAACCGGCCTTTTGGATAGGGGTCGAGTCGAAAAGGGCCCAAAAGGCTTAAATAACATGTTCTTTACTTCCCAGTTCACTTACCCTCTATCTTTGCGGGCGCGATGTTTGGTGCTTTATCTCTTTTCTATAGGTACCGCAATGCAGCGGCAGGTGCTCGAGGAAGCTTTCAATCGCGGTACCATCCACTCTTTAACGTCGCCCCGTAGCAATAGGGGTGCTGTGTCTGCACATGAGTTTTGTGTTGATTTAGTTAATTCCCGGCTAGTTCGCTGCGGTGCTTCCTTCTTTCCTGCCACCTCTGTTCTGTGGAATTCTCTCCATCTTCTGTGTTTCCTGCTGAATTTAATCTCCCACACTTCAAAGCCTGCGTCTGTGCTCATCTGCGTAATTTGCTTTAGTTGTTGACTTATGAGGCGTGCAACACCACCTCCTTGAATAGGGCTCTGCCCGTGAGTGGTGGTGACAACTGTAAAAAAAAAAAAAAAAAAAAACACCTAAAAAAAAAAATGATATTACAGTCCCTACACAAATATTTAACGTTGCATGGCAAACCAACATTTTACTACCTTTATGAAAGCATGCATATATAATACCAATATAAAAACCAAACATAAAGCGTAATAACTTAGGTTCGTACAGACCTTTATTATTACTTTCTACAATATCCAAAGTATTTGAAAAATTAACCCTTTTTGAATTTTTGATCATGGTTTTCTACAAAAGCACTCTACTGCCATTCTCCAAATTGATCTAGCCCAACTACATTCTCTAGGGTTTTAACCAAACTTCCCTCCACCTTCGACGTACTCTCCTTTTAGCAATAGACATCAACAAGGGATTTGATACAGTGATACAGTCTCCCGTCACCTTTTAAAAGACAGTCTTAAACACAGTCATAACCATCAAAGACAAAAAAAAAAAAAAAAAAAAAAAAATAAATAAAAAAAGCAAATTTCCGGTCGTACGGGGCTTGAGTCATCCAAGGGTATCACACCGTGGCCTGAAATTTTATCATGGGCCCGATACTGCCTAAAAATAAGCTCTATAAATGCCGAAGGAGTTACACCGGCTTTATTGATGTTAGGCCAAAACTACTACTACTACTACTACTACTACTACTACTACTACTACTACTACTACTACTACTACTACTACTACTACTGTAAAACGAGTCTCTAACTGACACAGTAAATCACAATGATTATTTAAAAAAAATTAATTGCGTTAATGCGCCGGTCTCTCGGTTTATAAAATTAAAAACATATTTGTTTCAAAAGATCTGTATAAAGTTAAGTTTGTTCTAGTAAAAAATAAACAATACAATTTAAGTAAATTGACTGAGAGATATTCTGGTCCTTACAGGGTGGTGTGGATAAATAAAAACAATATTTACATAATAAAGCACGGGGAAGAAGTACAGGGTGCGGCAACATAACTTCCTTATTTGAAATGCGCGCCAATCAGGCTGTAGGGGTTGGAGAGGAGTGGGCGTGGTCTCAATCGAGAGGCATGGTTCTAAAGTTTTGTTCCCTACCACGGTCAGTCGCAATCATACTTTAGAACAATGTGGAGCGTGCATTTACCGTCGAGGCCTTCCTCTCGAACGGATGTTATGTGATCGCAACCCAGCGCGTCTTCTGTAATCGCTTCAATCTAGCCCCGTTGGGCCCTGTCCCGGATCGGAAATCGATTGTAACATGGGTCACTATGTTTAGACAAACCGCGAGTGCGACAAGATGACGGACTGGTTTCCCTCGGCCCATCAGATACCCTGAGAACATTGAGGCAGTGAGAGCGTCAGTCTTGCAATCCCCACGGCGTTCTGCTCGCAGACATGCGCCTGCCCTTGGAATATCCGATCGTTCAGTGAAGCGCATTCTTCACGATGACCTTCATTACCAACCGTACAAGTTAGCGATTGTGCAGGAACTCTCCGAACGCGACTTCTTTTCCAGGAGGAATGCATGTGAGGCGCTTCTCGCAAACGTTCCTGAGGACGCCATTGTGTTTTTCAGTGATGAAGCCCATTTCCACTTGAATGGATGCGTCAACAAACAGAACATACGCTACTGGGCTGACACCAATACCCGAGAATTGCATCAGTGGCCCTTGCATTCACCAAGGGCCACAGTGTGGTGTGCAATTTCCTCCGCTGGGATTGTTGGGCCATGGTTTTTTGAGGAAAATGAGGTCACTGTGACAGTGAATTCAGACCGGTATGTGACTATGTTGGCTGAATATTTTTTCCCACGTCTCGATGAAATGGACTTAGGGACATTTTGTTTCTACAGGAAG
Organism: Trachelipus rathkii; assembly: GCA_015478945.1. Lineage (NCBI taxonomy): Eukaryota > Metazoa > Arthropoda > Malacostraca > Isopoda > Trachelipodidae > Trachelipus > Trachelipus rathkii. Next base: position 13,843 of record JABUQX010042778.1, read on the forward strand.
CAGCAACGGCTCACACTTCGAGGGCATCGATGGCTGTTTTGAGAGACCACCTCCCGGAGCGCCTCATCTCATTGCGGGGCGATTTGGAGTGGACAGCCCGCTCCCCCGATTTGGCCCTTGTGACCTCTTTCTGTGGGGTTATCTGAAATCCTGCGTTTATGTCAACCGTCCGAGAACCCTACCTGACCTGAAGGCAAACATCAGGGCAAATATTGCCAACATACCCGCTGCTATGCTGGTAAGGGTCATGACAAACTCCAGAAGTCGGCTTATTCAGTGTATGGACAGTGGGGGTTGGCACCTATCTGATATGATTTTCAATACTTTGTAAAACATTACTTTAGATATGTACCTACTTTATAATATGAAATAAATATGTTCAGAATCATAACATGGGTTTTATTGCGTTTTGCAAAAAGGAATTTAGGTTGCCGCACCCTGTAGTAGAGTATCTCCGAAACGTAAAGGTGTACCACAATTTTTGTTAATGTAGATGAAAATAACAAGGAAACTAATAAAAAAATAATAATTTTTCCTTCTCAAAGGTATTCAAAAGGGTTTTATGCAATAAGGTGTCCTAAAAATAAAATTTAAATCAATTTTATAGATCTTAAAAATGTAAAAAAAAAAAAGATTGCAATTTATTCTCTACCACTCAAAGTCAAAAGAAAAATCTTTCTCTTCTTTCTACTAGATTTATGTTGGTTGTAATTAATTTTAATTAAGGAAAAAGGGGAGGCTGCTTAATTTTTATTTCCCTATTCTGTCTCCTCTAAGCAGCCCCGGTAACCAAAAATCACCACATGTAAGGTTGATATAATAATTATTTATATCTGATAATAATCATGTACACCTAAAAGTAACTCAACGGAAAAATCCATTGTTATGTAAATAACATGCAGTGTAGATGTTTGATTCCCGTATAAAAATATGTTCAAATTTTGTATGGGCCAATCACAGCCAAGAAGCTTGATTGAAGTGCCAAAAGATAGCTTGGGCAAAAAGGCTCAAAGTCAGTAAGCGTCCGGGAGTTACAAGAAGAGAACGCCCCGTAATTGCCACTTTATTAAGAGCCGGTTAAAATGTGAACAAAGAGATAGCCATTGTTTTAATGTTTATAAAAATTACTAATGTTCTATGAATTAACTGTTAAGTGTG
>JABUQX010042778.1:25000-30000 GCA_015478945.1 Trachelipus rathkii
TTATATATATAATATATATACTATATCATATATATATAGTATATATATATTTATATATATATATATAGATTATATATATAATATATAATATATATATATATATAAATAATATAATATATATATATATATTATATATATATATATATAATATATATATATATATATATAATATATATATTATAATATATAGGCTATTTATAAGCGGTTGACTCCATGAACGAAGATCAATAAAAAAAATTAAATAATTTCAATGATTTTAGGGTAAATACATTAGTAAATGTTGGATTTCAAATCGTAATTTAAATTAATATTAAAATAAACAAAAATAAAAAGAAATTGATATAAGTTTTTTGTGCTTCACACGTATAGGCTTATAAAAATGAGTAAGCTTAGGCAATTTATTTCAGTTTAAATTGATGAATGTACGTAAAGTTTGTAGAGACGCCATGATAAATAATAAATTGATATTTGATATTTTTTATATTTTATTTTTTTTGGATCCGGGTGGGGCTTCGGCCCCCCTCTAATATCCTCCCCAAGTCCCTGCTAAAATTAAGGAATGCCCCTCTCGCTGCTCGCGGGTCCGTGGTGGATTTTTTTTAAAACCAATAAAATTACTCAATAATTATAATAATAATCGAAAATAATAAAGAAGAATAAAAATAAAGAACTCATCATATTCATATTAAAGTTTAATAATAATTAAATAATAAAATATAATAATAATAATGAATAATATAATAATAATAATAATAATAAATAATAATAATAATATAATAATAATAATAAATATAATATAAAATAATAATAATAATAATAATAATAATAATAATAAAACAGAAGAAGAAGAGAAGAAGAAGAAGAAGAAGAAGAAGAAGAAGAAGAAGAAGAAGAAGAAGAAGAAGAAGAAGAAGAAGAAGAAGAATCTTTGTTAATTTCTTAAAAATATCATAATTATAAAAATAATTTTAATTTTATAAAAAAAAAAAAATTTTTAACCTTAAAAATAAATATTAATAAAAAAATTTCCAAGGAAATTTCTATTTGTTTCATCAAAAGTAACTTTAAATTTGAATTGTAAAAAGGCAGAAAACGGACAAAAACCAAAGGAAAAAAAAAATACTCGAAATTCGTTGTTTTTTCTTATCGAAAATTTTCCCCCTATAAACGGAGTCATCCTGTCATTCAAATCCCTTGTATATAATTCTCTTAAAATTTATATCTATATATAATATATATATATATATATATATAATATATATATATATATATAATATATATATTATACATATATATATATATATATATATATATATATATATATAGAGAGAGAGAGAGAGAGAGAGAGAGAGAGAGAGAGAATTTTTTAATCTCTCCTATTGGGCTCGAACTCGAGCCCTCGCTGTTGGTATAGCAATGTTTTATCACTGGACCACGATGAGCTAAAAGGAAACCTAGGAAGAATACTTTCTTCCCAGAAGCTTCCTCGCTCACACTCGGGTCACTCAGAGAGAGGATGTATCAATATCATTTTACAACTGTTAATACTATCACAGTTTGAAAATATAAAGAATTTTTTAATCTCTCCTATTGGGCTCGAACTCGAGCCCTCGCTGTTGGTATAGCAATGTTTTACCACTGGACCACGATGAGCTAAAAGGAAACCTTGGAAGAATATTTTCTTCCCAGAAGCTTCGAGCCCAATACGAGAGATTAAAAAATTCTTTATATTTTCGAACTGTGAGAGTATTAGCAGGTGTAAAATGATACTGAGTGACCCGAGTGTGAGCGGGGAAGCTTCTGGGTAGAAAGTATTCTTCCAAGGTTTCCTTTTAGCTCATCGAGGTCCTGTGGTAAAACATTGCTATACCAACAACGAAGGCTCGAGTCCGAGCCCAATAGGAGAGATTAAAAGATTCTTTATATTTTCGAACTGTGAGAGTATTAGCAGTTGTAAAATGATATTGATACATCCTCTCTCTGAGTGACCCGAGTGTGAGCGGGGAAGCTTCTGGGAAGAAAGTATTTTTCCAAGGTTTAGTTTTAACTCATCGTAGTCCAGTGGTAAAACATTGCTATACCAACAGCGAGGGCTCGAGTTCGAGCCCAATAGGAGAGAATAAAAATTCTTTATATTTTCGAACTGTGAGAGTATTAGCAGTTGTAAAATGATATTGATACATCCTCTCTCTGAGTGACCCGAGTGTGAGCGGGGAAGATTCTGGGAAGATAGTATTCTTCCAAGGTTTCCTTTTAGCCCATCGTGGTCCAGTGGTAAAACATTGCTATACCAACAGCGAGGGCTCGAGTTCGAGCCCAATAGGAGAGATTAAAAAATTCTTTATATTTTCGAACTGTGAGAGTATTAACAGTTGTAAAATGATATTGATACATCCTCTCTCTGAGTGACCCGATGGTGAAGCGGGGAAAGATTCTGGGAAAGATAGTATTCTCTAAAGTTTCTTTTAGCCCATCGTGGTCCGTGGTAAAACATTGCTAATACAACAGCGAGGGCTCGAGTTCAGCCCAATAGGAGAGATTAAATTTTTTTTTATATTTTCGAACTGTGAGAGTATTAGCAATATATATATATATTATATATATATATATATATATATATATATATATAGAGATATATATTTCATATATCAAAAATAAACAGAATACCAATGAATATAATATATATAATATATATATATATATATATATTTATATATATATTATTGACGTACATGATGTCCCGTGAAGGCAACGTGATATTGATTACCGAAAAATTTTTTAATTTATACTTAACTCTGAATGGAAGAAAAACAAGTTAAAAAAGGGTTTCCTGAGAAGAAAATCTTCAAATGACTCAACTTCTCTTGAAATCTAGCTCAACTGACCGGAAATAATGCAAACTTATTAAATTTTTATTTTTATTGCTGGTATTATATATATATATATATATATATATATATATATATATATATATATATATATATATATAATATATATATATATTTATATTTTATTTATAATATATATATATATATATATATATATATATAATATAATATATATATATACATATTATAATATATATATATATATATATGTATATATATAATATTATATATATTTATATTTTTGATATATATATATATATATATATTATATATATATATATATATATATATATATATATATATATAGAGAGAGAGAGAGAAGAGAGAGAGAGAGAGAGAGAGAGAGAGAGAGAGAGAGAGAGAGTGAGAGAGAGAGAGAGAGAGGAGAGAGAGAGAGAAGAGAGAGAGAGAGAGAGAGACGAGAGAGAGAGATTTATCGTAGTATCTATTTGTATAGAGGATATATTGCCCTTGGAGTATAATAACAATTTTTAAAGGAAATTCTTTTAATTAGACATTTAATAAAACACTTTTACATAACAAATAGCACAATAAGTTAAACTATATGTTAAAAAGGCAAGCTTTCATCTCGAAACGTTCTCGAGACCTGTCGGGCCAACATAAGAATTATTTTTTACTTTTTTGAAGTGTCTTCATTGTTGATCCCATTTGGTTTGTTAATTTTTGTATATGATCTATTGAAATATCTGGATGTTTTTAAATATTCGTTTTGTATTTGGTCGATCTTTATCTCTCCAGGTTATTTGTTGTAGTTTTCTACGTTATGTAAACAAAATGCTTCGAGAATTTTTCTGTGATTGGTGTGATTGATGTTCGGATAGGGGTGCATTTTTGTTGATGTTGAATATGCAGAACAGCCAATCTTCTGTGGTTGCGTTAGAGCAAATTCAATACTGTTCGTTACGTAAGATCTATTGTGTGTTGATATTTGCGTCGTACAAAATTTGAGGTTTCTCCTACATATATTTTTTGGCAATTTGTACAAGGGATTTGGTATACACAGCTCTGTGAGGTATTTGAATTAAATTTTGGAGGTCGAAATGTGCTTTTTAGGCTGATGTTGTTGGAGGGTATTAGGGTAATGTTTTTGAGTATGAATTGCTTTATATTTTGTAGCGGCATATTTGGTACTGGTAAATATGTACCTTGAAAAATGCCGTGTAGCCCCAGAGGGGGTTCCAACCACCCTTCCGTGGATTCAAATAAGTAGCGAGTTTCAAAGCAGTGATATCGAAGCAGGAGATTTGAAAACTTTCGAGATGCCTTCTTTTTCTGGGGAGGTGGATCGGACTAGTGGTAGAGCCACCTCTACATTGTCTAACGGCGACGCATTTGTCGATGGTTCGAGTCCGGTTGCGAGTGAAATTTTTTCATCTTATTATTGCAAATTTGTAGCAACAAGCATCTTGTGCGCATGTCGGCGTTCCTTGACTTTGGTTGGTTGCTCCTGTAACCCAGGACCACCCCAGAAGAATGCCGTGTAGCCCCAGCAGAGATTCCAATCATCCTTCTGTGGATTTAAATAAGTGGTCGAGTTCAAAGCAGTGATATTGAAGCAGGAGATTTGAAAACTTCCGAGATGCGTTCTTTTTCTGGGGAGGCGGATTGGACTAGTGGTAGAGCCTCCTGTGTATTGTCTAATACGGCGACGCTGTTGTCGATGGTTCGAGTCCTGGCGCGAGCGAAAATTTTTTTCCTTTTATTCCAAATTTGTCGTAAGAAGCATGTTGTGTGCCTGTCGGCTTTCTTTATCTTGGTCGGTTGGTCCTGTTACCCATGATCACCCCTGAAGAATGCCGTGTTGCCCAAGAAGGGGTCAACCATCTTCTGTGGTTTAACATAAGTATCGAAGTTTCCAAAAGCAGTGGATATCGAAGCAGAGAAACTTAATAAAACTGTAACGAATACCTTTTTTTCTTGGGGTGGTTCGATCGGACTAGTGGTTTAACCTCCTGTACATTGTCCAACAGCGACGCTGTTGTCGATGGTTCGAGTCCTGGCGCGAGTGAAAATTTTCGTCTTATTAGTGCAAATTTGTCCCAACAAGCATGTTGTGCCCATGTCGGCGTGGCCTGCCTTTGGTTGGTTGCT
>JABUQX010042778.1:35000-37500 GCA_015478945.1 Trachelipus rathkii
TATACTATTGGCACCGGCTCTGACTCTGGCACCGACTTCGACTCCGGCACCTACTCCGGATCCGACTAAGGATTCTGTACTATTTGAGACCTGTTCGGCACATCTACTGGCACAAATTTCATTTAAAAAAAAATTTTCTTGAAAAAAATTTATACCCAGACCGGCTCCGAACACCGTCTCCCGAATTCCGGTTCCGCTCCGATCCGGATCCAACCTAAGGTTTCTGCACTATTTGAAAATTGTTCAGCACTTCTTCTGGAATAAATTTTTCACACTAAAAAAATATTTTTTGAAAAAAATTCAACACCGCGGCTCCGGCTCCGGCTCCGGCTCCGGCTCCGGCTCCGGCTCTGACTAAGGTTTCTGCACTATTTGAAAATTGTTTAGCACTACTTCTGGCAATAAATTTTTCATCTAAAAAAATATTCTTCGGAAAAAAATTTATACTATTGCACCGGCTCTGACTCTGGCTCCGACTTCGACTCCGGCACCTACTCCGGATCCGGATCCGACTAAGGATTCTGTACTATTTGAGACCTGTTCGGCACATCTGCTGGCACAAATTTTTCATTTAAAAAATTTTTTCTTGAAAAAAATTTATACCCAGAATCCGGCTCTGAACCCGTCTCCGAATCCGGCTCCCGCTCCGGATCCGGATTCAACAAAGGTTTCTGCACTATTTGAAAATTGTTCAGCACTTCTTCTGGCAATAAATTTTTCAAATAAAAAAATATTTTTCGAAAAAAAATCCAACTACGGCACCGGCTCTGACTTCAGCTCTGACTTCGACTCCGGCTCCGACTCCGGCTCCGGCTCCGGCTCCGACTAAGGATTCTGCACTTTTTGAAAATTGTTGAGTACGTCTTCTGGCACTAAATTTTTCACCTAAAAAATTTTTTTTTTGAAATAAATTCATACCCAGGTTCCGGCTCCGGCTCCGGCTCCGGCAAGATGTGGAAAACTTTTACAATTATCACGCCACCAAACCAGTGGATCTTTATCGGATTCCAAGCTTTTCGCTTTAGATATTCTTCGATCAATGATAGAGTGTCTTTTGACACCTCTGAACAAGACTCTTCATCGCTGCTAGAAGCCAAAAGAAAGTTCATGGATTCAGCAATGGTTCGCTAGCAGATGGTAATTGTGTGTCTGTTTCTGTGATTCTTTTGCTTTTTATTGGCTGGTGATATTTCTGCATTTAGCAGCATTTCATCACATAGGCATCCTAAATTAATTTTTTACCCTCTGTGAACACGGTGTCAAGAAAATTTGTCTTGTGAATCTAGGATCCAGAAAAGTTGCTATTGCACATGCGTCATCGTTTTGCAGAGTTTGAAATCTACTATCCATTTCCAGCATGATTGTTTCCGTCATCTTTGAAAGTCCCTTACTTTTAATAGCATTATTTAGCACAGCTTTCATCGTTGCAACCAGAGGAATCACTATTGCACCGGCTCTGACTCTGGCTCCGACTTCGACTCCGGCACCTACTCCGGATCCGGATCCGACTAGATTCTTGTACTATTTGAGACCTGTTTCGGCACATCCTGCTGGCACAAAATTTCATTTAAAAAATTTTTTTTCTTGAAAAAATTTAATAGCCCAGAATACCTAGGATCCGTCTCCGAATCCGGCTCCCGCTCCGGATCCCAACAAAGGTTTCTGCACTATTTGAAAATTGTTCAGCACTTCTTCTGGCAATAAATTTTTCAAATAAAAAAATATTTTTCGAAAAAAAATCCAACTACGGCACCGGCTCTGACTTCAGCTCTGACTTCGACTCCGGCTCCGACTCCGGCTCCGGCTCCGGCTCCGACTAAGGATTCTGCACTTTTTGAAAATTGTTGAGTACGTCTTCTGGCACTAAATTTTTCACCTAAAAAATTTTTTTTTTGAAATAAATTCATACCCAGGTTCCGGCTCCGGCTCCGGCTCCGGCTCCGGCTCCGGACTATGCCAGCTCCGGCTCCGCTCCAGCTCCTGATCCGGCCCGACTTCACCTTCAACGGCTCCGGGGATCTGACTAAGGTTTCTGCACTATTTGAAAGTTGTTCAGTCCGTCTTCTGCATTAAATTTTTTCACCTAAAAATATATTTTTTGAAAAAAATCATACCCAGGATCCGGCTCCGTCTCCGGCTCCGGCTCCGGCTCCGGCTCCGGCTCCGGCTCAGGCTCTGGCTCCGGCTCCGGCTCCGGCTCCGGCTCCGGCTCCGGCTCCGGCTCCAACTTCGGCTTCAAGCTCCGGATCGAATACATATAGGTTTCTGCAGACTATTTGAAAAATTGTTCAGGCAGATCTTCTAAAATAACCATATACTCAGGATCCACCTCCATCTCCGGCTCCGGCTCGACTAGTCGACATTCCGGCTCTGAGACTTCGGGATTCGGATCCGGATGCCGACCATAAAGGATTCTGTACTTTTTAAAAATTGTTCAGGACATCTTCTGCCAATAAATTTTTCATTAAAAAAATTATTTCATGAAAAAAAATTATACCGC
>JABUQX010042779.1:0-15000 GCA_015478945.1 Trachelipus rathkii
CCTGAACTAAGAATATAATGTACAATGCAAACCCAAACATACCTCGCGTATGAATACATTCCGCTGACATACTGAAAAAATTTCCCTACTTTTATCAAAGGTTAAAGTAGCTAACAGATCATACCAATTACGCGATATGTTCCCACTTCCCGCATCATCAGCAACAGATAAAGACGTATTATCTAACAAAATCCGTCAACAAAGCGATCAATCTATCAAAGATATCAGCATCTTGAACTATGAATTGACACTATCTTCATCAAAGTGTCCATTCGTCTCGAGTATTAACGATCATTTGAATATGAATAAACGTGTATACATTAGCAAAATTCTCGGGGCAAACCTAACATTACTCAACAAAAACTTAACCTAGGCTCACGTTTTCTAACACATCATCATCAGTTAACACAACTAATATCTTACAAAACTAATCATTTCTCTAACAAAATCAGTGTTAATCTCACACTGTCAAGTAATATTTAACATAACGTACCTAACTTACGAATAAACAGTTTTCATTAACCAAGAGTATCGTTTTTTTTTTCTGTATCGAGGATACATCATAAGAAAGATGTATACCAAGTTTCATCGTTCTATGCCAATATTTCAGGTTTGGGGGAGCCGGAGACCCCCCTTTGGGTTGTGTAAAGCTATTTAACCCATATATGATGTGATTACCTTTTTTTAATTTAAATTGTAATGGGGGTTTTAATATACGAGGTTTCATCGTTCATATGTTAATATTTCAGGTTTGGGGTCCCAGAATCCCCCATGGGTGCTCATGGTCATTTCATCTCGTCTATAGCATGGATACCTTATATGAAGGGTTTATACCGAGTTCAGCCTTCTACGTCAATATTCTAGGTTTGTGGGGCTAGCAGCCCCTCCATGGGGTGCTCACTACAATTTAACACTGGCAACAGTAATGATAACTTATATGATAGGTGTATAGCGAGTTTCAGCTTTCTACGTCAATATTTAATGTTTGGGGTGGAATCCCCCTCTGTGGGATCCTAGACACCCTATACGAACTTATAATCATCATATTCGAGATCTACAGTCTCGATAACCCATATAAACACAACAGTACTGTTGTTATACGAAAGTTTATTAACACGGCACCGCAGTGGCTCCAGCACCGGTGCGGGAACCCTCAGATTCACATATCAACTCTTTCTAGAAATTCAACTCTGAATCCTCTCACCAAATTTCAACCTTATACGAACATTTCGATTTTTTAATGGGGGTGGGACCCCCTTCGGGATCCCCAGGGGGGACGTAACAGCGGCTACGACTAGGGTACCTCACCATCTAACCACCCTACAAATTTTAACCAGATACGATAACTCTAACCCATGTAGATATATAACGGAGCCATAGGCTGAGCCAGAGCCGGAGCCTAAAAAATCATTTCATAATAATAATAATAATAATAACAATAATAAAAATAATTAACACATAATAATTAATAATAATAAATAATAATAACTAAAATAATAATAATTAATTAAAATATAATACATATAATACACAATCAAGAAAAAACTTCAGAGGCTGAGTCTGAACCAGAGTCGGAGCGGTGCGGTGCGGTGCGGTGCGGTGCGGTGTGGTGCGGCGCGGTACGGTGCGGGGCGGTGTCGTCAGTGGAACCGCAGAAGGACCTAAGGGCGAGCTGAAGTCGGCTCAAAAAATTTCAATTTTTTTCGACGTAGTAATATATTGTTAATAATAATAATAATAATAATAATAATAATAATAATAATAATAATAATAATAATAATAATAATAATAATAATAATAATAATAATAATAATAAAATAAAAAATTAACCATGACAAATCAATTATCTTATCACTAAAAACACGGGTTCTTATCAGCTAGCGCTGATAAGAACGAGCAAAGCCCGCATTCCTGAAGTTGTCGACGAAATTGGGTACTTACTACTATATATATATATATATTATATATATATATATATATATATATATATATATATAATATAAAAATATTTACCATATCTTTTATATATATATATTATATATATATATATATATATTATATATATTTTTATATATATAAAACTCGCAGACAAATTTAATGCATCACCCGTAATATAATGTAAACTCTTTTCATTTTTAGAAATGTTACGAGATAGGTTAGTTTTTATTTTGGGTCATACCTTAACTTAGGAGTGTTATACCGTATGTGTAACTACACCTGTAGGAACCTAAATGGAATAATGAAGACAACTAACCAAATTACTCGAAATCTCGAAAGTACGTTCATAGGAGAACAAGAATGGCAAGACACCAACCAACTAACGAAACAAACCCTATGCTGATAAGTCGTAGCTTGACAAAGACTGTCACAATGGAAAGAAATCGTAGAGAAGAGAAACGTTTTCCACATAGGAGTTATCACACTGTCGGAAGCAGGCCATTCTCAGAGACGGAGGTGGCTCAGCAACTCGGGGGTAAATCTAATCGACGGTCAGTCGAATCTTTGTCGGTTCAGAGAGACTGTCAGAAACCGTAGACGACATGGTAAGGGTCGCCCGAGGGCCACGTCCGAGAGAGATGACAGATTCCTCCGTCTGGCAGTGCTTCGTGATCGTTTCAAACAAGCGTACAGCTACAACACAGGGTCTGTGAGGTCAGACATGGGCCCATTTCCGAGCCTACAGTGGGAAGACGACAGAATGAACGTGGAGTACGTATTACAAGGTCTGCCATCGTCCCTCTCCTGATCAGGGAGCATCGGGTTGCGATTGCGCCACACGCGTGTGGCGCTTGAACATTCGCAGATTGTGTCGGATACACACTGCATGTCGGAGATGACGTCGGCCGAATTGGAGGACGTGCTGATTGAGCACTTTTCTGCCTTACAATATCTCCCCAAAGATTCCTTTTGGAGGTGACTCTGTGATGGTGTGGGCAGGCATTTGTTTGGGTGCTCGCACGGCATTGCATATCGTGAGCAGAGGAACGCTAACGAGTAGTAGGGGGTCCATATTGCAGCAAAATGACCGCGACCTTTTTTGACCTTTTCTGACCGCGACCTTTCTTGAGCTCGAATTTTTACCTGACCTTGACCTTTTTGGGCCTTGACCTTTTTTGGCCTTGACCTTTTTTTCGACCAACCCTTTGATCTTCCATGGGTCAATTTTGGCCCAAATTTTTACCTACCCTTGTCCTTTTAGGGGAAGTCGATTTTTTGAGAACCCTAATTTTTTGAGAACCCTAATTTTTTGAGAACCCTAATTTTTTGGCAACCCTAATTTTTTGGCAACCCCAATTTTTTTCGGCAACCCTAATTTTTGGCCCCCTAATTTTTCCCGGCCGGCACCCCTAATTTTTAGCACCCTTTCGAAGAAAGGGTGCGCCAAACGGTTGCGTCAGCAACCGTTGTACGTATTACCCCCCCTATTTTACGCCCCCTAATTTTTTCGACCGTGGGTCAATTTTTGCCCACGGTAATTTTTGATCTTCCTTTAGGGGCTTAGCCCTATTTTTTGATGTCTTTACCTTGTTTGACCACCTTGCCAGATACCATGGGTCATTTTTGGCCCACGCTAATTTTTTTACCCACTCGTGGTCCACCCGTCACATATTTCGTTCCTAACTTGTACGCATGTATGGACCTACCCTAACTTGAACACCTACACACGTGTGCGCGTGCGCACACACCACACACACACACACACAACACACACACACACACACACACACACACACCACCACACACACACACACACACACACACACACCACACACACACACACACACACACACACTTATAACATTCAATATGACACTTACATTTACCCATAGACACTTACATTTTACCATATACACAACGTGCGCGTGCGCACACACACATACACACACACCCTTGACAGATACCATGGGGTCAAATTTGAACCACCGGTAATTTTTTGTCCCTCCTTTAGGGACTTAGCCCTATTTTTTCGATGTCTTTACTTGTTTATGATATTTCAGCCTTGACCCTACCATATACCATGGGTCATTTCTGACCCACGCTACTTGGATGGCTTTGATTGGTTCCAATCACCGCTATAAGTATCTAGTTATGTTCTATTAGTGTTCTATGATTATTCTATGGTATTAGTTGAGTGCCAGGTGAGTGCCAGGGGAGTGCCAATGAGTGCCAATGAGTGCCAAGTGAGTGGCCAATGAGTGGCCAAGTGAGTGCCACATTCAAGTAGCCAAAGTGAGAAAGTGCCACATTAGTGCCCAACTGCAGTCACTTGTTTTCAAGCCTTTTCTAGCCTACCCTGATCCCCCGAACTAGCCCTAATATGGGGTCTACAAACCTAGGATAATAAGGTTATAAGGGAATCGAATGTGTGTATATTTACAAACTGCTAGGATGCTTCCTACTATGAGTTAGTATTTTTATAACACTTATAAGCGCTTACACTCTCCATAGACACTTACATTAAACCATTTACACTTACACTCACACCCACACACAGGTACACTTACAACTTACACTCACACACTCGATATTTTGATGCCTCAGCATTAATGCCTCAGCATTGATGCCTCAGCATTATTGCCTCAGCATTGATGCCTCAGCATTAATGTCTCAGCATTGATGCCTCAACTTCTGAAGGTTCATCTTTGATGACTCATCTTTGGTGACGTCATCTTTGATACCACCTATAATGATGATTCATCTTTGATGAAATCACCTTTGATGCTCATCTCTTCCCACATCATAGAACAGAAGTTAATATTAATGTCTTCCCAAGTCATAAGCTGCCCCACCAGGCGCCAGCAAGCCCCATTCCCGCAAGGATGGAGGCCCCGCCACCCGTGTGCGAACCGCCCGCGCGAGTGAAAAATTATATATACTATGAGTCATTCATTTTTACTACAATTGTACGAAATTTTATTAAAAACATTTACTTTACATACCTTAAAGCAGTAAAGCAGTTAAAACAAATAGAGGTGTTATTACCCAACACCTAGGGGATTAGATGCTTTGGTTTTACTGCTTTACTGCTGTTAACTTTCTGCTTTACTGCTTTAACTCATTGTTTTACTGCTTTAACTTTCTGGTTTTACGGCTTTAACTCATGTTTTACTGCTTTTAAACTCTCTGCTTACTGTTTTTAAACTCTCCTGCTTTACTGCTGTAACTCCACTATATTTATTAACATTATGTTTTCTTTTATATTTTTATTTTGTTTTAATAATTTTTCTTTTTTATTTATTATTTCTATTTTATTTTGTTTAATACTTTTTTATTTTTAATGTAATAATGTAGAAAAAAACACACAGAGTTTCGGCGTTATATAAACATTTTATTTTATTAAAATGGTACGAAATTTTATTAAAAACATATACTTTACATACCTTAAAGCAGTAAAGCAGTAAAACAAAGACCTATTTTTACCTAACACCTAGGGGATTGGAGCCTTTGTTTTACTGCTTTACTGCTTTTAACTCATATGTTTACTGCTTTAACTCATGTTTACTGCTTTAATCTTTCTGCTTTCTGCTTTAAACTTTCGCTTTACTGCTTTAAACTCTTCTGCTTTACTGTTTTAACTCTCTGCTTTACTTCTTTTAACTCATATATTTTTAACATTATTTCTTTTCTTTTATATTTTTTATTTGTTTTAATACTTTTTATTTATTTAATTCTATTTTATTTCTGTTTTAATACTCTTTTTTATTAATTTTTATTTTTTAATTGTAAGAATAAAAACACACAGAGGTTTCGGCCATATAAACATTTTATTTTAATAAAATTGTACGAAATTTTTATTAAAAACATATACTGTACAACCCTTTTAAAGCAGTAAAAGCAGTAAAACATAATAGAGATGTTATTACCTAACAAACCTAGGGGATTAGTATGAAACCTTTGTTTTACTGCTTTATGCCCTTCCTTTCTGCTACTGCTTAAACTCATGTTATTACTGCTTTAACTTCTGCTTTTACTGCTTTAACTCATGTTTTACTGTTTTACTCTCTGCTTTACTGTTTTAACCTTCTGCTTTACTGCTTTAACCTTCTGCTTTACTGCTTTAACTCATTATATTTATTAACATTATGTTTTCTTTTTTATTTTTATTATTATTTTTATTATATTTTTATTATTATTTTATTATTTTATTATTTTTTTTATTATTTTTATTATACTTAGTGTTATTTACTTCATGCCTATTGTTATTATTATTTAGAACACACATACACACCCACACACAGCACACCACACACACACACACCACACACACACACACACACACACACACACACAACACCACACACACACATACCACACACGCACACACACACACCACAACCAACCACTTACACTTATACACACATTCACTATGACACTTATACACACATTCACTATGACACTTACATTTACCCATGGACACTTACATTTACACTTATACACATTGCGAGTTCACACACACACACACAACAGACTTACACTTATACACTCATTTCACTATGATACTTATACACACATTTCACTATGACACTTACATTTATCCATTGAAAACACTTACATTTACACTTACACTCACACACAGATTACTTACACTCACCACAGATTTACTTACACTCACACACAGGTTTACTTACACTCACACAGATTACTTACACTCCGACACAAGATTTACACACACACACACACACACACACACACACACACACACACCACGCACACTCACTTACACATATAACGTATAATTTATTAAAACATTTTATGTTTTAATTAAAAAACGTATACATTTTTATATTACTCATTCAAATACAACTAAAATTATTTCAAAGTTTCTTAAAAACTTCTATAATAAATCAATAAATTATCTTTGAACAAAGAATTATTATTAACTGTTAATACTTTTTGTTATAAATTTCATAACTATCAAGTTTTAAATAACTTTTACTAAAATTTTATGAAATTTTTATTAAAAAACATATATTTTTACGTACCTTAAAGCCAATAAAAGTCAGTAGGTCAGCCCCTAGCACCCCCCTACACCAAGCTATGCCACGTTTTTGTTCTCTTGACTAACTGCTTTACATCATCTTTAGCATGTAATAAGTTTAAAAATAACAAAATAAGTTCTTTTCTGCTAACCATAACATGTATTTTATTAAAAATCATTCTAAGTTTTTATTTAAAAAATAACAATTAATTCACTTACATTTATATTAATCGCTCGATGTTAACTAAAAAGATTTCAAAGTTTTTTAAATAATTCGGGTTTTCTTTATTTTATTATTATTATTATCTATGTACAATGACAATCCCATCACGAGAAAACACAACTACCCGCACTCCTTACAGATACGAAACTGACCTCTCTCTTCTCTGTAAAATGTGTTGAAATAACTACTTTTAGGTCTAAACTTTAGGATAATCCTTTTGGTTAACCCGCGGCGATTTAGCCTAATTCAGGTTAAAATATATTTCAAACTGACCTTTTTCTGTAAAATGTGGTGCAATAACTACGTTAGGCCTAAATTTAGGCCTAAATTTAGGATAATCCTTTTTGTAGATGGGCTAATTTAATCCTAATACCAGGTCAAAAGGTATTTCCCCGTATAGACAAGAATCATTGTTTTATTTATTATTTTTATAAATTATTTCCAAACTGAAACATGCTGGATCAGGTTAAGATCCTTTAAGCAGGTCAAAAAGGAAATGTTTTTCCTTTACTTGTGAATTGGTCGGGGGTAATCCTTTATCTCTATATGGACCTCGTATGGATTAGTCGAGAATTATTTTATCGTCTTTTGAAAATACTTTGTTCTTTAAACTTGTATTGAGCAGGTGTGTGTTTTATTATCTTTTAGACCCAAACTCTTTAAAAATCATAGTCATTTTAGCTGTTAAGCGGTGAACAAGTTATCTGATTTGTATTAAAAGTGTTTTATTTTTACTAAGTGTATATCAATATTTATAATAAATACTTACATTGAGGAATAATTATTAATTCACTAGAATAGATAATAATTAAATCACTTAAGTCATAAGCTAACCACCAGGGTTCAGCATGAGCCCCCCGCAAAGGCAGCAAACCCCGCACCCGCTGGTGCATCCCGCCGCGTCCCGCCCGCCGGCGTCCCCGCCCGCCGCGTGCGGCCGCAGGCGCAATATTTCCTGCGTTCCGCCCGCCGCGTGCGCCCGCAGGCGCAATATTTCCCGGCGGAATTTTTATTTAGAACACCCATACACACACACACGCACACATACACACACAAACACACACACCACACACACACACACACCACACGCACACCACGCACACTCACTTACACATATAACGTAAAATTTATTAAAACATTTTATTTTAATATTATACTTAGTGTTATTTACTTCATTCGTTTAATTTGTTATTATTATTTAGAAACACACATTTACACAAACACACACACCAACACACACACCAACACACTTCACAACGCACACCTTCACTTCAACATATAGCGTATCAAATTTATTAAAACATTTTATTTTTTTATTTTATTATTATACTTAGTGTTATTTACTTTCATGCCAATTGTTATTATTATTTTAGAATAACACATACACAAACACGCACACACACACCACACACACTCACACGCACACTCACTTGCACATTACAGCGTATAATTTATTAAAACATTTTTATTTTATTATTTTACTTAGTGTTATTTACTTCATGCCTATTGTTATTATTATTTAGAACACACATTGCACACACTCACCCACACATACACACACACACACATCACATACGTACCCACCACTCCGATATTTGTTGATCCCTCAACCTTTGATTTGCCTCAGCTTTTTGATGCCCTCAACTTTGATGTCTCAGTTTTGATGCCCAACTTTGATTGCCTTCAGGCTTTAATGCCTTCAGCTTTTGATACCTCCAGTTGATGCCCCTTCAGCTTGATGCCTCACTTTAATAACTTAGCTTTGGTACCTCTGCTTTAGTGGTTCATCTTTGATGACTCATCTTTGATGGTTCATCTTTGATACCACCTATATTGATGATTCAGCTTATAAGCAGTTACACTTTTACCATAGACCACTTTACACTTTACACTTATTACCCACACTACATATATCTTCTTTATTCACACATACAACACATACACATAGACACTTACGTTCACCCATAGACACTTACAACCCCCCCACACCACACACACAAATATATATATATATATATATATATATAATTATATATATATATATATATATATATCATTATTATATATATATTTCATTCGCGCTGGAATATTGCGCCCGGCGGGCGCACGCGGCGGGCGGGGACGCGGCGGGCGGCCGGGGACGCGCGGGACGCACCAGCGGGTGCTGGGTTGGCTGCCTTTGCGGGTGGGGCTCATGCTGAGCCCTGGTGGTTAGTTTATGAACTAGTGAATTAATTATTATCTTATTCTTGATTGAAATTAATAATTATTCCTCAATGTAAGTGTTATTATTATAAATATGATATACACTTATTAAAAATAAAACACTTTTAAATACAAATCAGATAATTTGTGCACCGCTTAACAGCTAAAATGACTATGATTTAAAAATGAGTTTTTTAAAAGGAGTTTGGGTCTAAAAGATATTAAAAAACACCTGCTCAAATACAAGTTTAAAGAACAAAGTTATTTTCAAAAAGACGATAAAATAATTCTCGACTAATCACATACGAGGTCATATAGAGATAAGGATTACCCCGACCAATCACAAGTAAGGAAAACATTTCCCTTTTACCTGCTTAAAAGGATCTTACCGATCCAGCATGTTCCAGTTTAAATGTATTTATAAAAATAATAATAACAATGAATTCTTGTCTATTACGGGAATACCCTTTTTGACCTGGTATTAGATTAAATTAGCCCATTAAAAAAGGATATCCTAATATTTAGGCCTAAATTTAGGCCTAATGTTAGTTATTGCACCACATTTTACAGAAAAAGGTCAGTTTGAAATATATTTTTGACCTGGGAATTAGGCTTAAATCGCCCCGGGTTACAAAAAGGATTATCCTAAATTTAGACCTAAAGTAGTTATTTCAACACCTTTTACAGAGAGAGAAGTCAGTTTCGTATCTGTAAGGGGTGCGGGCAGTTGTGTTTTTCTCGTGATGGATTGTCATTACATAGGATAATAATAATAATAATTAAAAGGAAAACCCGAATATTTAAATACTTTCAAATCTTTTTGGTTAACATCCTAATAAACTTTATATATTTAAGTGTATAATTGTTTTCTTAATCAAAAACTTAGAATGATTTTAAAAAAATACATGATATGTTAGCAGAGAAGAACTTATTTTTTATTTTTATACTTATTACATGGTAAAGGATGATGTAAAGCAGTTAGTCAAGAGAACAAAACGTGGCATAGCTTGGTGTAGAGGGGTGCTGGGGGCTGACCTTTACTGATTTATTGCTTTAAAATCACCAAAATATATGTTTTAATTAATTTCCATAAAATTTTAGTAAAAGTTAAAATTTTCAATGTTGATAGTTATGAAAATTTATAAAATGAAAAGTATTAACAGTTTAAACCTTATTTCTTTGTTCAAAGATAATTATTGATTTAATAGAAGTTTTTAGAAACTTTGAAATAATTTTAGTTGTATTTGAATGAGTAATATAAATGTACGTTTTTTAATTAAAACATAAAATGTTTAAAAATAAACGTTATATGTGTAAGTGATGTGTGCGTGGGTGTGTGTGGTGGGTGTGTTGTGTGTGTGTGTGAGTGTAAATCTGTGGGTGCGCAGTGTAAGGGTAAATCTGTGTGTGTTAGTAAATCTGTGTGTGAGTGTAAGTAAATCTCTGTGTGAGTGAGTAAGTAAATCTGTGTGTGAGTGTAAGTTTGTAAATGTAAGTGTCTATGGATAAATGTAAGTTGTCATAGTTGAATGTGGTGTATAAGGTTCATAGTGAATGTGTGTGTATAAGTGTAAGAATCTGGGTGTGTGTCGTGGTGTGACCGCTGTGGTATAAGTGTAAATGTAAGAATGTCTATGGGTAAATGTAAGTGTCATTAGTGAATGTGTGTATAAGTGTCATAGTGATGTGTGTATAAGGGTGTAAAGTGAGGATATTGTGTGTGTCGTGTGTTGTGTTGCGTGTAGTGTATGTGTGTGTGTGATGTTGTGTGTGTGTGTGTGTGTGTGTTGTCGTGGTGTGTGTGTGTGTTGTGTTTGTGTGTGGTGTATGTGTGTTCTAAATAATAATAACAATAGGCATGAAGTAAATAACACTGAGATATATAAAATAATAAAAATAAAATTAATAAGAATAAATAAATAATAATAAAAATAAATAAAAAGTATTAATAAAATAAAGAAAACATAATGTTAATAAATATATGAGTTAAAGCAGTAAAGCAGAGAGTTAAAACAGTAAAGCAGAGTAAAGCAGTAAAACATGAGTTAAAGCAGTAAACACGCAGAGTTGTAAAGCAGTAAGGCAGAAAGTTAAAGCAGTAAAAAATGAGTTAAGCAGTAAAGCAGAAAGTTAAAGCAGTAAAGCAGGGTTAAAACAAAGGCATACTAATCCCCTAGGTGATAGGTAATAACACCTCTATTGTTTTACTGCTACTGCTTAAGGGTATGTTAAAGTATATGTTTTTTAATAAAATTTCGTTACAATTTTATTAAAATAAATGTTATATGGCCGAACTCTGTGTGTTTTATTCTTACATGTACAATTAAAAATTTAAAAAGTATTAAAACAGAAATAAAAATAGAAATAATAAATAAAAAGTATTAAAACAAAATAAAAAATATAAAAGAAAACATAAATTGTTAATAAATATATGAGTTAAAGCAGTAAAGCAGACGAGTTAAAAACAGTAAAGCAGAGAGTTAAAGCAGTAAAGCAGAGTTAAAGCAGTAAAGCAGAAAGGTTAAAGCAGTAAACATGATGCTTTAAAAGCAGGTAAAGCAGAAAAGTTAAAGCAGTAAAGCAGCAAAAACAAAGGCATACTAATCCCCTAGGTGTTTAGGTAATAACACCTCTATTGTTTTACTGCTTTACTGCTTTAATGCGTATGTAAAGTATATGTTTTGTTAATAAAAATTTCGTACATTTTATTAAAATTTAAAATGTTTATATAACCGAAACTCTGTGTGTTTTTTATTCTTACATTAAAAATAAAAATAAAAGTATTAAAACAAAAATAAAATAGAAATTATAAATAAAAAGTATTAAAACAAAATAAAAAATATAAAGAACATAATGGTTAATATAATATATGAGTTAAGCAGGTAAGCAAGAGAGTTAAAACAGATAAGCAGAGAGTTTAAAAAGCAGTAAAACATGAGTTAAAGCAGTTAAAGCAGAAAGTTAAAGCAGTTAAAACATTGAGTTAAAGCAGTAAAGCAGAAGTTAAAGCAGTAAAGCAGTTAAAACAAAGGCATACTAACCCCCTAGGTGTTAGGTAATAACACCACCTTATTGTTTTTACTGCTTTACTACATTAAGGTATTTAAAGTATATGTTTTTAATAAAATTTTCGTACAATTGTAGTAAAAATGAATGACTCATAGTATATAAATATTTTTCACTCGCGCGGCGGGTCGCACCTGCGGTGGGGCCTCCATTCTTTGCGGGGAGGGGGCTTGCTGCGCCCTTGGGTGGGGCCAGCTTATGAACTTGGGAAAGACATTAATATTTAACTCTGTTCTTATGATGTTGGAAGAAGCATTGAGCCATCAAAGGTGATTTCATCAAAGATGAATCATCAATATAGATGGTATCAAAGATGACGTCATCAAAGATGAACCTTCAAAGTTGAGGCATCAATGCTGAGGAATTTATGCTGGGGCATCAAAGTTGAGGCATCAATGCTGAGGCATTAATGCTGGGGCATCAAAGTTGAGGCATCAAAGTTGAGGCATCAAAATATCGAGTGTGTGAGTGTTAGTGTAAGTGTATCTGTGTGTGGGTGTGAGTGTAAGTATATATGGTTTAATGTAAGTGTCTATTGAGAGTGTAAGCGCTTATAAGTGTTTTATAAAATTACTAACTCATAGTAGGAAGCATCCTAGCAGTTTAATATACACCATTCGATTCCTCATCATACCTTATTACCTTGGGGTAAGACACCCATATTAGGCTATTCGGTGCTCAGGGGAGGCTAGAAAAAGGCTTGAAAAAAGTGGCACTCAGTTGGCATATGTGGCACTCACTTGCGGCCACTATGTTGCACTTTCACTTTGGCACTCATTGGCCTCACTTGGCCAACTCATTGGCACTCATTGGCAGTCACTTGGCACTCACCTGGCACTCACCTGGCACTCATCTAATACTCATAGAACACTAATAGAACATCACTAGATACTTCTTACGGTGATTGGGAACCATCCCAAAGCCATCAGTTACGGGGTCAAAAATGACCCATGTAGGACAAAAACGAAAATATCATGGGCAACAAGGTAAAGACATCGAAAAAATAGGGCTAAGTCCCTAAAGGGAGGACAAAAAATTACCGTGGGTCAAATTGACCCATGGTATCTGTCAAGGGTGTGTATGTGTGTGTGCGCACGCGGCACGTGTTGTATAGTGTAAAAATGTAAGTGTCTTATTGGGTAAATGTAAGTGCATAGTGAATGTATAAGTGTGTGTGTGTGTGTGTGCCTGTGTGTGTGTGTGTGTGTGTCGGTGTGTGTGTGGGTGTGTGTTGTGTGTGTGTGTGTGTGTGTGTGTGTGTTGTTGTGTGTGTGTTGTGTGTGTGCGCACGCGCACGTGTGTAGTTGTTCAAGTTAGGGTAGGTCCATACATGCGTTCAAGTTAGGAACGAAATATGTGACGGGTGGGCCACGAGTGGGTAAAAAAATTAGCGTGGGCCAAAAATGACCCATGGTATCTGGCAAGGTGGTCAAACAAGGTAAAAGACATCAAAAAATTAGGGCTAAGCCCCTAAAGGAAGATCAAAAAAATTACCGTGGGCAAAAACTGACCCATGGGTCGAAAAAAATTAGGGGCCGTAAAATAGGGGGGTAATTACGTACAACGGTTGCTGACGCAACCGTTTTGCGCAACCCTTCTTCGTCGACAAGGGTGCTAAAAAATTAGGGGTGCCGAAAAATTAGGGGGCCAAAAATCAGGGTGCCGAAAAAATTGGGGTTGCCAAAAATATTAGGGTTGCCAAAAAAATTAAGGGTTCTCAAAAAATTAGGGTCCTCAAAAAATTAGGGTGGCCGAAAAATTAGGGTTCATAAAAAAATCGACTTCCCCTAAAAGGACAAGGGTAGGTAAAAAATTGGGCCAAAATTGACCCATGGAAGATCAAAGGGTTGTTCGAAAAAAAGGTCAAGGCCCCCAAAAGTTAAACGGAGCATACAGCAAAAAAGGTCAAGGTCAGGCTAAAAATTCGAGCTCAAAGAAAGGTTCGCGGTCAGAAAAGCGTCTAAACAAAGGTCGCGGTCATTTTGCTGCAATATGGACCCCCTACTACTGCTAACGGCTGAAAGGTATGCGGAAAACATCCTCCAAGAGTGTATAGTGCCTTTCGCGTCCTTCATTGGCGGTCCATTTTTGTTACTCCATTGGGACAACGCCACACTGCACAGTGTCTCCCAACGGGTACCTTCAACAGGTTAGGGATCAGGACCCCTGGCTATTTTCTCCGAGGAGCCCGGACATGAATCCATTGAACATGTTTGAGATTTGTTGGGTAGGCGTGCTTCGACCCGTGAAACATGCTCCGTCCACACTCAGGAAGCTTGCAAACGCTTTGACGGAAGAATGGGACAACATCCCGCAGGAGACCATCTCTAAGATTATTTCATCAATGCAGAATCGCTTGGAGGAAGTTGGAAGGGCCAGAAGGGGTACAACCAATTATTATTAGACACCTTTACGCTGCATTTCACATTGCACAGTAATTTGTAAAATATTGTTGTTGATTAATAAAATCATCAAATCCAATTATTTTCGTTTTCTTTATTATTGCCTTTATATTCCCTACACACTG
>JABUQX010042779.1:22500-37500 GCA_015478945.1 Trachelipus rathkii
TATTTATTTTGTTTTGTTTTTCCTTAGCATTTTGTTTTTTACTAAAAAAATTATTCCTTTTTATGTTTTATAACTTAAAAATTTTGCATTTTTACATACCTTAAAGCAGTAAATCAGTAAATCAAACTGCCCTCCATACCCTCCTACCCATTCGTGATCTATTGATCTATTGATTAAAGTCATATTTTTTTACAACATAACACAAAACTTTTATTTATTTTTGTTTTGTTTTCTTTACCCATTTTGTTTTTACTATAAAATTTATTTATTTTGTTTTATTTTTCCTATAAAAATTTATTTATTTTGTTTTATTTGCTTTAAAACATTTTGTTTTTACTAAAATTTATTCTTTTTATGTTTATAACTTAAAAAAATTTGCATTTTTACATACCTAAAGCAGTAAATCAGTAAATCAGTAAATCAAACTACCCTCCATACCCTTCCATGATCTATTGATCTATTGATCTATTGATCTATTGATCTAATGTCTATTTATTTTTGTTTTTACATAACTGTTTATAAATTTTTGTTTTGTTTTCTTATTGCATTTTTGTATTTTATTTAACTAAAAAATTTATTCTTTTTATGTTTATAACTTAAAATTTTTTGGCATTTTTACATACCTAAAAGCAGTAAATCAGTAAATCAGTAAATAAACTGCCCTCCATAGCCCTCCTGCGCATTCCATGATCTAATTGATCTATTGAGCTATTGAATCTATTGTCTATTAATTCAAGTTCCATATTTTGTATAATAATAAACACAAAAACTTTTATTTATTTTGTTTTGTTTTCTTTAAACATTTTGTTTTTACTAAAAAATTTATTCTTTTTATGTTTATAACTTAAAAAAATTTGCATTTTTACATACCCTAAACCAGTAAATCAGTAAATCAAACTGCCTTCCAGCCACCTTCCTATCCTTCATGATCTATTGATCTATTGAATCTAATTGAAATTCAAGAAATAGTTTGTACAACATATCTCAAAAACTTTTATTTATTTTTGTTTATAACTTTAAACATTATGTTTTTTTTACTATAAAAATTTATTTATTTTGTTTTATTTGCTTTAAAATATTTTGTTTTTTATTACACAAGTTTACACTTTTTTATGTTTATAACTTAAAAAAATTTGCAATTTTACATTACATACTTAAAGCAGTAAATCAGTAAATCAGTAAATCAGTAAACAGTAAGCAGTAAATCAGTAATCAGTAAATCAAATACTACGGCACTACCCTCCTGACCCATCATGATCTATTGATCTATTGATCTATTGATTCTATTGATTCAAATCATATTTTGTAATAACATAACACACAAAACTTTTATTTATTTTGTTTTGTTTCTTAAAAGCTACAGTGGGAAAATAAAAAAAATTTATATTTATTTTGTTTCTTTATTTTTACTATAAAAATTTATTTATTTAGTTTTATTTGCTTTATACATTTTGTTTTTACTAAAAAATTTATTCTTTTTATGTTTACTTAACTTAAAAAATTTGCATTTTTTAACATACCTTAAAGCAGTAAATTCAGTAAATCAGTAAATCAAACTGCCCTTCATAACCCTACACTTCCAATGATCTTTGATTCTATTGATTCATCGTCATGTTTTGTATACATATCATCAAAAGCTTTTTTTATTTTTGGCTTATTCTGTTTGAAACATTTTGTTTTAACTAAAAAAATTTTCTTTTTAGTTTATAACTTAAAAAAAATTTGCATTTTTACGCATACCTTAAAGCAGTAAAATCAGTAAATCAGTAAATACAAACTGTATGCAGCCACCCCCTACCACTTCCATGATCTATTGATCTATTGATCTTATGATCTATTGATTAAGTCATATTTTGTAATAACATATCTCAAAAGCTTTTATTTATTTTGTTTTGGTTTTCTTTAAATAATGTTTTTACTATAAAAATTTAATTTATTTTTATTTTGTTTTATTTGCTTTAAAACATTTTGTTTTTTACTAAAAAAATTTATTCTTTTTATGTTTATAACTTAAAAAATTTGCATTTTTTACATACCTTAAAGCAGTAAATCAGTAAATCAGTAAATCAAACTACCCTCCATACCCTTCCATGATCTATTGATCTATTGATCTATTGATTCATGTCATGTTTTTTATAACATAACACAAAACTTTTATTTATTTTGTTTATAACTTAAACAAATTTGCATTTTTACATATCCTAAAGCAGTAAATCAGTAAATCATAGTACCATCAACCTTCCTATCCTTCCATGATCTATTGGAATCTATTGATCTATTGATCTATTGATCTTATATTGATTCAAGTCATATTTTGTATAACATAACACAAAACTTTTATTTATTTTGTTTATAACTTAAACATTATGTTTTTACTATAAAAATTTATTTATTTTGTTTTATTTGCATTAAACATTTTGTTTTTACTAAAAAATTTATTCTTTTTATGTTTATAACTTAAAAAATTTGCATTTTTACATACCTTAAAGCAGTAAATCAGTAAATCAGTAAATCAAACTATCATCCAACTACCCTCCTACCTTCCATGATCTATTGATCTATTGATCTATTGAGCTATTGATCTATTGATCTATTGATTCATGTCATATTATAAGTATCTTTTTTGTATAACATAACATAAAAACTTTTATTTATTTTGTTTTGTTTTCTTTAAACATTATGTTTTTACTATAAAAATTTATTTATTTTGTTTTATTAGCTTTAAACATTTTGTTTTTACTAAAAAATTTATTCTTTTTATGTTTATAACTTAAAAAATTTGCATTTTTACATACCTTAAAGCAGTAAATCAGTAAATCAGTAAAGCAGTAAAACAGTAAATCAGTAAATCAAACTATCATCCAACTACCCTCCTACCCTTCCATGATCTATTGATCTATTGAGCTATTGATCTATTGATTCATGTCATATTTTGTACAACATAACATAAAATAAATTCTTTGTTGTAGCTATTGTTGTTGAAATGTCGCGTTTGTTGTTGCATTTATTGCAGTTGTTGATGTTGTTGTTGAAATGTTACGTTTGTTGTTGCTGTTGTTGTTGTTGTTGTTGATGTTGTTGTTGAAATGCTGTGTTTGTTGTTGTTGTTGTTGTTGTTGTTGTTGGTTTGTTGTTGTTGTTGTTGTTGTTGTTGTTGTTGTTGTTGTTGTTGTTAAATATATCATACGTTCAAGTTAAATGAAAATATACAACACTTTTTCAAACATATCTCTAAAATATTAATGTTAATTTTGCATTAACATTGTTATATTGAAAACTAAACAAAAATACATATCATCCTAACCTAACTGACATACAGCATTCCTTAACAAGGTAACTAAAATTAAAATTTCAAACTACCAGCAGAAGACAGACATAGCAATCTCAATCTTTACTATACACACACAACGCTCAAAAACTATTATATTATTGTTATTATTATTATTATTATTATTATTATTATTATTATTATTATTATTATTATTATTATTATTATTATATCAACTATATATGTTTATGAACATAACAAAACCTAACACACCATATACACACACGCACACAAACACACAACACCACACACCACACACACACACACACACACACACACACACACACACACACACAATAATTATAGACACTTTACTTAATACATTAGCCATGCAATCATCGTATTAACTTACTGATCACATGACTGCTATTTCTATGATGTAAAGCAGATGTGTAACATTTTTTTTTTAAGCGTCGTTGGAAGATATTTATATTTTTTCCCATATTTAATATAAACCATCTTCCTTTGTAATGTATTGTTCTTTTAAACGTTTCTATTATACTTTCAACATTCTAGATTTGTTTTAAGTTAGTTATTTATTTATTTTTGAGTCTGAACACAAGGTTTTTACCCCCCAAAAGGGGTTTTTTAATTCCTATAAGGTTTTAAATAATCGGATAGATCATTTTTGTATGGTTTCAATCGATTTATTCGATGTTTTTTACCATCCTATATTCGATGTTTAAATCAATCTTTCAACGTGCTCTGGTTGACTGAAAATATAATCGAAAGAAAATTATTAATAAACATTCGTTCGATATATCGCTGTAGTTACACGTACATATTGGAGGAGCCTGGAATCCTGGAAACTGGGATAATGAAAAATAGAAATAAATATTATATATTATATATATTATATATATATATATATATATATTATATATTTAATATATATTATAAAAATATTATATATATATATATATATATATATATATATATATATATATTTTTTTTTTTTTTTTTTTTTTTTTTTTTTTTTTTTTTTTTTTTTTTTTTTTTTTTTTTTTTTTTTTTTTTTTTTGGGGGGGTCCAGTTTCCAGCGTTCCTGGAAACCAATTAGTCATTTCCAGGTTCCTGGAATCCTTCCAGGATTCCAGGATTTCCAGGATTCCATACCCTTGAATATAGCTCTCTAACTACAGCGATATATCGAACAAATGTTATTAATAATTTTCTTTCGATTATATTTTTCAGTCAACCAGAGCACGTAGAAAGACGATTTAAATCGTTTTAGGGGTAAAAAACGTCGATAAATCGATTGAAACCGTCAAAAATGATCTATCGATTATTTAAAACCTTCTAGGAACAAAAAAACCCCCTTTTTGGGGGGTAAATCCCTTGAGTTCAGACTCAAAATAAATAAATAACTAACTTTTAACAAAATATAAATATAAAGTATAATAGAAACGTAAAAGAAAATACATAACAAAAGGAAATGTTTATATTAAATATGGGAAAAAATATAAATATCTTCCAACGACGCTTAAAAAAAATGTTACACATCTGCTTTACATCATAGAAATAGCAGTCATGTGATCAGTAAGTTAATACGATGATTGCATGGCTAATGTATTAAGTAAAGTGTCTATAATTATTGTGTGTGTGTGTGTGTGTGTGTGTGTGTGTGTGTGTGTGTGTGTGTGTGTGTGTGTGTGTGTGTGTGTGGTGCGTGTGTGTATATGGTGTGTTAGGTTTTGTTATGTTCATATAACATATACTAGTTTTGATATAGATAATAATAAATAATAAAATATGTAATAATAATAAAATTAATATAATTATAATAATAATATAATAAGGATAAAAACAATTATGATGATAATAAATAATAATAATAATATGTTTTCAGCCGGTTGTGTGTATAGTAAAGATTGAGATTGCTATGTCGTCTTCTGCTGGTAAGTTGAAACTTTTAATTTTAGTTACATTGTTAACGAATGCTGTATGTCAGTTAGGTTAGGATGATATGTATTTTTGTTTAGTTTTCAATATAACAATGTTAATGCAAAATTAACATTAATATTTTAGAGATATGTTTGAAAAAGTGTTGTATATTTTCATTTAACTTGAACGTATGATATATTTAACAACAACAACAAAACAACAACAACAACAACAACAACAACAACAACAACAACAACAACAACAACAACAAACGCAGCATTTCAACAACAACATCAACAACAACAACAACAACAACAACAACAACAACACAACAAACGTAACATTTCAACAACAACATCAACAACTGCAATAAATGCAACAACAAACGCGACATTTCAACAACAATAGCTACAACAAAGAATTTATTTTTGTGTTATGTTGTACAAAATATGAACATGAATCAAATAGATCATAGAATAGCTCAATAGATCAATAGATCATGGAAGGGTAGGAGGGTAGTTGGATGATAGTTTGATTTACTGATTTACTGTTTTACTGCTTTACTGATTTACTGATTTACTGCTTTAAGGTATGTAAAAATGCAAATTTTTTAAGTTATAAACATAAAAAGAATAAATTTTTTAGTAAAAACAAAAATGTTTAAGCAAACAAAACACAAAATAAATAAATTTTAATAGTAAACATAATGTTTAAAGAAACAAAAACAAATAAATAAAAGTTTTTATGTTATGTTATAGAAAAAAGATACTTATAATATGACATGAATCAATAGATCAATAGATCAATAGCTCAATAGATCAATAGATCATGGAAGGGTAGGAGGGTAGTTGGATGATAGTTTGATTTACTTATTTACTGATTTACTGGCTTTATGGGGTAATGTAAAAATGCAAATTTTTTAAGTTATAAACATAAAAGAATAAACCTTGTTTTAGTGTAAAAAACAAAATGTTTAATGCAAATAAAACAAAATAAATAAATTTTTATAGTAAAAACATAATGTTTAAGTTATAAACAAAATAAATAAAAGTTTTGTGTTATGTTATACAAAATATGACTTGAATCAATAGATCAATAGATCAATAGATCAATAGATCAATAGATCATGGAAGGATAGGAAGGTTGATGGTACTATGATTTACTGATTTACTGCTTTAGGATATGTAAAAAAGCAAATTTGTTTAAGTTATAAACAAAATAAATAAAGTTTTGTTGTTTATGTTATAAAACATCGACATGATGCATAGATCAATAGATCATTATCAATGATCATAGATCGATGAGAAGGTATGGAGGCGTAGTTTGATCTTACTGATTTACTGATTTACTGCTTTAAGGTATGTAAAAATGCAAATTTTTTAAGTTATAAACATAAAAAGAATAAATTTTTTAGTAAAAACAAAATGTTTAAAGCAAATAAAACAAAATAAATAAATTTTTATAGTAAAAACATAATGTTTAAAGAAAACAAAACAAAATAAATAAAAGTTTTTGTGATAATTTTAGCAAAAATATGACTTGAATCATAGATCAATAGATCAATAGATCAAATAGATTAATAGATCATGGAGAGGGTAGGAGGGTGGCTGGAATACAGTTTTTGAGTTTTACTGATTTACTGAATTTTACTGCATTAAGCGTAATGTTAAAAATGCAAATTTTTTTTAAAGTTATAAACATAAAAAAGAATATTTTTTTAGTTAAAACAAAATTTTCAAACAGAATAAGCAAAAATAAATAAAGCATGAAAATTCGTATACAAAACATGGATCATGAATCAATAGATCAATAGATCATGGAAGTGTAGGGGGTATGAAGGGCAGTTTGATTTACTGATTTACTGATTTACTGCTTTAAGGTATGTAAAAATGCAAATTTTTTAAGTTATAAACATAAAAAGAATAAATTTTTTAGTAAAAACAAAATGTTTAAAGCAAATAAAACTAAATAAATAAATTTTTATAGTAAAAATAAAACAAAATAAATAAATTTTTATAGTAAAAACAAAATGTTTAAAGAAAACAAAACCAAAATAAATAAAATTTTTGTGTTATGTTATACAAAAATAACTTGCGACAATAGATCAATAGATCAATAGAATCATAGATCATGGATGGGTAGGAGGGTGGAATGGGTAGTTTGATTTACTGATTTACTGATTTACTGCTTTACTGATTTACTGATTTACTGCTTTAAGGTATGTAAAAATGCAAATTTTTTTAAGTTATAAACATAAAAAGTTTAACTTTTTTAGTAAAAACAAAATGTTTTAAAGCAATAAAACAAAATAAATAAATTTTTATAGTAAAAAAAACATAATGTTTAAAGTTATAAACAAAATAAATAAAAGTTTTTGTGTTATGTTATACAAAATATGACTTGAATCAATAGATCAATAGATCAATAAGATCAATGGATCGGTAGGAAGGTGGCTGGAAGGCAGTTTGATTTACTGATTTACTGATTTACTGCTTTAGGGTATGTAAAAATGCAAATTTTTTAAGTTATAAACATAAAAAGAATAAATTTTTTAGTAAAATCAAAATGTTTAAAGAAAACAAAACAAAATAAATAAAAGTTTTTGTGTTATGTTATACAAAATATGACTTGAATTAATAGATCAATAGATCAATAGCTCAATAGATCAATAGATCATGGATGGGCAGGAGGGTATGGAGGGCAGTTTGATCTTACTGATTTCACTGATTTACTGGCTTCTTAGGTATGTAAAAATGCTAAAAATTTTAAGTTATAACCATAAAAAGAATAAATTTTTTAGTCATAAACAAAATGTTTAAAGAAAACAACACAAAATAAATAAATATAAATGTAAAAATAAAACAAAATATGAACTTTAATCCAATAGATCAATAAGATCAATAGATCAATAGATCAATAGATCATGGAAGGGTATGGAGGGTAGTTTGATTTACTGATTTACTGATTTACTGCTTTAGGGTATGTAAAAATACAAATTTTTTAAGTTATAAACATAAAAAGAATAAATTTTTTTAGTAAAAACAAAATGTTTAAAGCAAATAAAACAAAATAAATAAATTTTTATAGTAAAAATAAAACAAAATAAATAAATTTTTATAGTAAAAACATAATGTTTAAAGAAAACAAAACAAAATAAATAAAAGTTTTTGTTGTTTATTTGTAAAAAAATATGACTTTAATCAATAGATCAATAGATCACGATGAGGGGTAGGAGGGTATGCGAGGGTGGTTTGATTTACTGATTTACTGTTTTAAGGTATGTAAAATAATGCAAACTTTTAAAGTTATTAAACATTAAAAAGATAATTTTTTTTAGTAAAACAGAAATGCCTTTAATAAAACAAAACAAAAATAACTAAAAGTTTTTGTGTTATGTTATACAAATATGATTTGAATCAATAGATCAATAGGATCAAACAATAGATCAATAGATCACGAGATGGGTGGGGAGGGCTGTTTGATTTACTGATTCTACTAGATTTACTGCTTTACTTGATTTTACTGATTTACTGATTTAACTACTGCTTTAGGTATGTAAAATACAAATTTTTTCAAGTTATAAAACATAAAAATTAAAGAAATTTTAATTTAAAACAAAATGTTTTAAACCAAATACAAAAAAAAAAACAAATATAAAATAAAACAATTAAAAAATTTTAAAATAAAAAAATCACAAAGTTGCAAAATAAGACTTCCAAAAAAAAAAATATTACTTTAAAAAAACTTAAATAAATAAAATTGAAAAAAAAAACAGTTAAAAATTTGGAACTAAAACACAAGTAAAAAATGTAAAAATAAAAAAATAAAGTAGAAAAATAATTTTTAAACATCTTGAAAAAAAATAAAAAATTAAAATATTAAAATTAATATCATGACAAAGTATAAATTAAAATAACAAACATAAAAACAAGCAAAAGCAACTATATGCATGTTTCATTGTGATTAAGGAAAAAAAAATTATATAGTTGCGCGTTATAAAAGAAAATGAGTATTTGCAAATATAAATGTGGCCCAGTCTTCAGACATTAGAAAGACGGGTATCTTTGCAAGATGCAATGCAATTGCGATATGTACATGATAGTAAACAAGATCAGTTATGGTGGACCAGTTTAACGAAATTGTAAACTTATTAGAACGAATGTTTTACATAATCTAGCACCGGCCCGGCTCCAGCACGCGGTGCCGAGTACCGTACTCTGATCCTTCTCCTACTCCTCCTTCTCATCATTCTTATTCATTCTTTCATCCGTTCCTTCCTCGCATTCTTCTTGCCTTTCCTTCTTCTTCCTTTCTTCTTCTTCCTGCTGTTTTGCATTCCATGCATTTCTTCTTTTTTTTCAACAATGGGGACGCCCCGCTCGGGAGTTCTGGACTTCCGAATCCGAACGCACGACTCCAACTCCGTCCGCACTCTGGCTCTATAACCCCCAAGTCTCCAAAATTCATCTTCTGCGATTATTTTAATTTTTTTTTCTAGGAACCAAAAGCCCCCTTTGAGGGGCTCAGCCCCCACTTTTGGGGCTAAAATCCTTGAGTTCAGGCTCAGAACCTCGAAGTACGGTCTTCACAGACCTTAAATGTCGTCTCACCGACCTTAAAAAACCCTAACTTCGACGTATCAAACGTCAAATCTAATGAAATGATGGGAAATTCTCCAGTCAGCTGCCGGAACATGCTGGAATTTTCCGACAAAAGACCGTCCGAAATGGTTTTCGAAGTTCTTTGACTTTACCGACGTGCAGTTGGGCTGCCAAATGGAAAAAATCCCCAAAATCCTTCCGGTGAGTTGGATCCTGACATCTGATTCATGGACAGAATTGCTAAAAAAAAGTAAGCTTAAAAAAGTGCTAAAAAAAGTGTCCACAAAAATGCTAAAAATAATAGGTCAAATTTAACGGATTAGGTTGCCAGGATTTAGCGACAAAGATCTGGCAAATAACGTTAAAAAAGTAAGCAAAATTTGCTAATAAAAATTGTAAAAATTAGTAAAAAAAGTAACAAAACATGAGCAAAATTAACTGGATTAGGGTGCCAGAGTTTAACGGATCTAGGGTTGCCAAAATTAGGTATTAAAGTTTGGAAAGACGTAGGTGAGAAGCAAGGTGCAGAATATATACTATTTATCATTATTATTATTATCATTATTATTAGCACAAATTATTAAAACTATCACTTTATCATTAACACTAGCTTTATCACTAATTATATTATTATTACTATTAGTAGATTGTAAAGTGATTCCCCAATCTGTAGCAACCACCATGCATTGAGCAGCTCTCTTGTTGAGCCATGAAAATGAAGAAGATTCGGAGAGGCATCATGACTACACAGTTTACCAACAACCTAAATCAAATTTTTTTTCGTCATATTAAAACAGTCGATGAAGTATTTCAAATATAGAAATTCCAAAATTTTTTCCCTAAAGTTTCATTGTGGGGTGGCTCTCAAATTTTTTACCAGTCTTCCACGCGAGAATCATTATCATATTAATATATACTATATATATATATATATATAATTAGATATATATATATATATATATATATATATATTATATATATATATATATATATATATATATATATATATATATATACCTTTCTATATATATATCCTTTCTATATATATATATATATATATATATATATTATATTATACACACATACTTGCGCACAAGCGCGAAGTAAGTTATTACACGGAACCCGCTCGGCGCGCAAGCGCTCGATTTGAAGCGAGTCGCTTCAAGCCAGCAGTCTGTCTATTGGTATTCTTAACCATACACACAAAATATCTCAACAGGAATCGAGTTGACATAAGATTAGACAGAAGACCTTTTCAGGACAGACTGAGGATGGAATAAATAAATAAGATTAATATATGGCAATGATAATTTTTCAAAATAAAAGAATAAGAAATAAACAATATATAAAAATGAGTTAATTAATAGATAGCCTCAAAATTTACTTGGCTGTTAACATGCTGTGATTTTTTCCCTCGGATTCATAATATGCATTTCTTAGTTTTATCATTTACGGATATTTACGCATATATGATATATATATATATATATATAATATATATATATATATATATAATATATATATATATATATATATATATAATATATATTTATATATTATATATATATATATAATATATATATATATATATAGGTATATGTTATATATATATATAGTATATATATATATATATATATATATATATATACCTCATTTAAGTAATTATTAAAATCTATCCATAATATAATTAATATAATGAAATCAAAATGAAAAAAAAAATTGACAAATCAAAACCTCTAAACTTTTTTAGCTTCACAACTCAACAATAAATTCGTTGGGAGAAATCAATATTTTCCTAAAATATGTTAGGGGAAATTAGGGGATTTTGTTTTTTCAAAATTTGTCACTCCAAATGCACTTGTGCCAAAATGTTCACTAGCAACAGTCGGAAAAGACGAAAAAATTAAATTTTTTTAAATTTGAGGAGCAACACAATTTTTTGATCTCGTTCTTTATTTTATTTTAAATTTTAGTTTATTTAATTTTTATTTTGGTATATTTATTCATAAATATATGAATAAAATCACTCTTTTTCTATTTCTTAAATTCGGAACATATTCTAAAAAAAAAATGTAATAAAAATATGTATGTAAAACTTCCCATCAAAACTGTATTATATAAATATAACTGGCACAAGATTTACTATAAAGATAGTGGATTAAACTTTCGTTACTTCATTTTTGAAGCATAATCAACATCGTTGCGTTAAGGTTAAAAGCAAACACAAGTTCAACGCCTAAAAAATACTTTAATAGACTAGCAATCTATTAGAAACTTTTACCACCACTCACAGGCAGGGTCTTTTTCAAGAAGGAAGCAAAAGATAAAAGAAAAGAAAACCCACCCAATATCATGCCTACCACAATTCCCTTAGGTGTGCGCAGACTTGGACCTTAAAGAGCGGAAGATTAATTGCAGTAGGAAAAACAGATGACGGCAAGGAGTTTCACAGAACAGGTGTGGCTGGAAAGAAGAAAGCACCACAATGACCGAGCATTAATAGTCTCAATACTCATTAAAAAAATATGAGAGCAAGGAAACTGTTATGATACGAGGGAGAGGCAAATGTGAGAGGCCAACTCCCTTGAGCACCTGTCGTTGTAATACCTATAGAAGAAAGATAGTGCATCAATGTCACGACTTACGGGAAAAGGGTCAAGGAAGTTTGAAAGTAGGGGACAGTTTGTAAGACTCTTAGCCTTGTGCTCAACCCTATCAAGAAGAAGGGTGGAACCGGAGCCATCCGAAATGTAAGGAAAACAGTAGCCCATACCAGGAAAAAAATTCCCGCAATCTAAACAAAATCCAAAGCTTCTTTGAGGCCATCTTAGCAACTATTGTGATATGAGGTTTCCAAGACAATTTGTTGTTTATGTTTTCAGTCCAAGAATGTTTATGTTGTTTACAGGTGCGACGTTAGAACCGTCGAAGAAGATGGGAAAGTTGGGAGGTGTTTTTGAGAGTGAGATATGAAGAAGTTGAGTTTTTAAAAAGTTGAATTTCACAAGACTGCTATAAACCCCCCCGAGAAATCCCATCCAGATCAGCAAGAATTGAATTGGAAAGCTGAAGACGACAGGCAACTCTAGATACAAAAGAGGGAGCGGATTTGAAATGAGTGGAAGAATGGAGAGTTGAGTCGCCGGCATAAGAATGAGTAAAATTAAAAGTTTAGCTAAGAAGATCGCTGATAAGAATAAAGTTGGAGATACGACAGAACCTTGAGGAACACCCCAATTAACATGGAAAGGAGGAAAAGATCGCGCCATCAACAAATGCTGATATAGGGCGATTTTGAAAGAAAACTAGACATGAGTAAGCAAAGAAAAGAAGGAAAACCAAAGGAAGGAAGCTTAGATAGTAGTGACGCAAGCCATACCTAGTCAAAGGCTTTCGATATGTCAAACGCCCCCACACATGACTCTCCATCCCCATATTCCTTAAGGACAGAAGGCCATAGGTCAGTGAGGTAGGAAAGTATGTCACCAGTTGACCTCGAGTGACGAAAGCCATACTGATGATATGAAAGAAGGAAAAGAGATTCCAGATGAACCAGGAAATGAGAGTTAATGAGAGTTTCAAAGATTTTGCACAGAATTCATGTTAGAGGAATAGGACGATAGTTAGAAGGATCAGAGCGGCTACCCTTTTTCGGGATCAGTTGAACATATGCGCGGCTCTAGCAATGAGGAAAAGTATTAGTATTAAGACAGAGAGTAGAGTTGAGCGAGGATACGTGCTAGTTCAGAAGCAGACACCCTCTAAACACGGGGAAGAATGCCAACACAGGGTCACTAGCTTTCCTAACATTCATAATACTCAGGATCTCATTTACTAAATAATGAGCAATGACAGGTAGAGACATGTGACACATGAGAGGAGGAGGAGTAGGAGGAAGGATACGAGGAGGGATGGCCGGAAACGTCCAGGGTGGAATTATATGAAAAAAAAAAAGAGGCCAAATAGATCAGCCTTATCAGAAGGAGTGTTAGCAATAAAGCCGAATAAGATAAGAAAGATTTACAGAATTTTTTAAAGATGTTTTTGGCAAGATACCATAAAATCTTATAAGTAGGAGAACCTTGGATTATAATCCTGAAAAAATATAAAAGATTTATAGTTAAAAAACGTGGCTGTTGCTGTGTATATTTGGAATCTGCATAAAAAACTAAATAAGAAAACATAAAAAAATCACACAAAACCATGGTAGTAAAAGTAACAATCAAAATATAAAATTATATATATAATAATATATATATATATATTATATATATAATATAATATATATATATATATATATTATATATATATATATATATAATATATATATAATATATAAATATATATATATTACTAATAATTATATAATATTATAAAATATATAATTATAGGACTAGGTGTGTGTGTTGCGGCCTGCCGGCCACGCGCGGCGGCAGCGCCCGCACTTTACGGACATAATAGCTAACAAAACATATTCCTAAATAGATAATAATAATACACAATAATAATAAATAATAATAAAATAAAATGAATAATCATAATAATATAATAATATATAATAATAATAATATAAATAATAATATAATAATATTAATAATAATAATAATATAATAATAATAATTAATTAATAATAATAAAATTTTTAATCATCATGAACCCAAAAATTTAACACCGATAATTTAAATTAATAAAAAATGACCATAAAAAAATATTAATAAATAATTAATCTTAATTCCGTAATTTAAAAATAATTAATTATTTAAAATCATTCGAGATAAAATAAAAAAAAGGCTTTAAAAACCTGTTTGGAATAGATAAAGAAAGAAAAATTTATGTAATGTTTAATAATAATAATAATAATAATAATAATAATAATAATAATAATAATAATAATAATAATAATAATAATAATAATAATAATAATAATAATAATAATAATAATAATATATAATAAATAATAATAATAATAATAATAATTATAATAATAATAATAATAAATAATAAATAATATAAAAATAATGAATATATAATAATTATAATAATAATAATAATAATAATAATAATTAATACTGATATTACTAAATAGTAATATGAATCATAATAATAATAATAGTAAAGAATAATAACATAATACTAATAATATAATATAATAATAATAATAATAATATAATATAAATAATAAATTAA
>JABUQX010042779.1:42500-45246 GCA_015478945.1 Trachelipus rathkii
GGGGAGAGTGAGATGTTTGGGGGGGTGAGAGGATGGGTTAAGATAGGGATGTGTAATGTCACCGTGGCTTTTCAATTTATTTATGGAGAGTGTCTGCAGAGGAATGATGAGGGAGGGAAGAGGGTGGGATTGATGGATAGGGGTGATAGATGGGAAGTGAACATGATACTATTTGCGGATGATACTGCCTTAGTGGCGAAGAATTCAGAAGGGCTGTAGTATTTGGTGAAGGAGTTTGAGAGAGTGTGTGGACAAAAGGGTCTTAAGACCCAGGAAAGAGTAAAGTGTTAGTGTTTTGAGGGAGGATGAAACAGTGAGGGGATGGGGTTAAGATTAGAGTAGGAGTGTAGTATAGAGAGAAGTAAGGTTTTCAGAATATTTTAGGGATGATTTTGGGTAAGGAAGGAGGATGAAGGAAGAAGAGATTGATCACAGAGTAGGAGAAGGAAGGAGAGCTTTGATGGTCTGAGGGAAATATGGAAAGGGGGGGATTTATCAAAGAAAGACTTAAGATAAGTATGTTTGAAAAATATGTGTTCCAGCGGTACTATATGGGTGTGAAACATGGGGGTTGAATGCTAGGTCCAGGAAGAAGTTGGAAGTGTTTGAGATGAAAGGGTTGAGAGCGGTATGTGGGGTAAGTAAAAGAGAGAGGAATAGGGTGATAAGAGAGAGATGTGATGTGATTGGAAGAATGGTTTGGTGGGAAGAGCGGAGAAGGGAATGTTAAGATGGTTTGGACATCTGGAGAGAATGGAGGAACAGAGGGTGGTTAGAAGAGTTTGGGAGGCGGAGGGGATAGGAAGAAGAGGAAGGGGAGACAGAAAGAGGTGGATGGATGGAATAAAGGAAATGCTGGAAGAGAGAGGGATGAGGGTGGAGGAAGGTAGGGTGTTGGCGAGAGATAGAATGGAATGGAGGAGGTGGGTGGGGGCGAGAGATGAAGGAAAATATGAATTAGGAAGCTGCACGTACCACTACCCCGCTTAAGCGGGAATAAGTGTTTGTATAATAAATATATAATTATATATATATATAATATATACATATATATATATATAATATATATATATATATTTATTATATAATATATATAATATTATATATATATATATATATATATATATATATATATATATATATATATAAGGAAGTGGGGAGATATGAGCCGGTTGAAGGGGTTTACAAATCCACTGTTGAAATGTAATTTTGATTTTCGATTCTGAAGATTATATCCGTACATTGATGTCTATAGATGGCGCTCACAATGATTTATGAGTCTAGAAGTATTCTTCATTAAGCAACAACGTTTTCAAAGATAGGTTGTGAAACAAAGTTTCTTAAAATTTCTTAAAATTTTAGTAAAAATTCAAAATTGCTGAAAAAGTATAAGACTGCTAATAAAACAAAATAAATATTATAACCATTCGAAAGCTTAGTTTTGATTAGTTTCATGCAAGGGTTACGATAATGGTTAATTTTATATAAAATATGGCGGATGGGTCTAATGTGTGCAAGTATGGAAAATATGAGCAGTGATTATTCCCACCCTAAATCTTGGTCTCTAAAATGCTATTGTTATGTTTGCATTTATAAATGAATGTTATTGAAAAAAAAAAAAAAAAAAACAGCAAATTTCATAGAAAATTAGAAAAAAAATGCCACTATATAGATATATAGATATTTGTATTAGCTGTATATATATATATATATATATATATATATATATATATATTATATATATATATATATATATACATATTATATATATATATATATATATATATATATATATATATATATACAGGGTGATTCAATAATAGACTGACAAACTTGGAGGGGAGATTCCCCACACGAAATGTAGCAAAAATGATTCTATGCATATACACCTTTAAACGTTAGGATTAGGAGATACAACGGTTTGAAAGTACGGTCCGAAAGGTACCAGATTTGGCCTTCATACGCACACTTTTCACGAATGGACTACGTTGTGAGTGAAAGACTCTCAGGATGGAAGTGTTTGATGTATAGCAATGGTTTACACACCTGGTGAGCGGCTTATGTGGTTCGAATATGTCCACTGTAAAGATACCAACTGGGTTGCCAGATTGAGTGCATCACACCTCGGGAGAGTCGGTTTCATTTTGTGGCCCCAACGTTAGCTGTGAAGCTACAGGACATAATGAAACACAATATTCCAGTGTAATATTATTCACATTACATTTAATAATAAATAATATAATATAATAATTATATATTAATAATAATAATAATAATAATAATAATAATAATAATAATAATAATAATAATAATAATAATAATAATAATAATAATAATAATAATAATAATAATGTTTATGACCACTAATACAAATATTATAGGACGCGTATTACAGAAAATGTTCAAAGTGGCCTCCCCCGGAGGCTATACAAGCGGTTATTCTCCTAGTCATTGACTGACGCACCCTCTCGAATATTCCTGGTTGCATTTGAATATGCTGGCAGGAGTCCATCACACGTTCCCGAAGAATCCCTTCAGTAGGTATAGGCTGTGCGTATACAAGAGTTTTGAGATGCCCCCATAGGTGAAAGTCTAGTGGGTTGAGGTCAGGCGAGCGTGCTGGCCATGATACAGGACCTCCTCTACCAATCCATCTGTCTGGGAATGTATCGTTTAAATACCTCCGAACAGGCATGCTAAAGTGGGCCGGAGCTCCATCATGCATTATCCATCTGGTTTGCCGTAC
>JABUQX010042781.1:0-20000 GCA_015478945.1 Trachelipus rathkii
ATTTATTTAACGAGACTTTTCATCATTCCCCCCAACCCCACCCAGACTTTATCTAACAAACATTAGGGAAAAATTACATAGTTTCTTATTTTCATTCAAAGTGTCAATAACATTATTCCTATTTGACATATGGCTCAACCACGTATTTTAATTATTCCCTACCCCCCACCCCACCCTCGATCACGCATTTATTTAACGAGACTTTTCATCATTCCCCCCAACCCCACCCAGACTTTATCTAACAAACATTAGGGAAAAATTACATAGTTTCTTATTTTCATTCAAAGTGTCAATAACATTATTCCTATTTGACATATGGCTCAACCACGTATTTTAATTATTCCCTACCCCCCACCCCACCCTCGATCACGCATTTATTTAACGAGACTTTTCATCATTCCCCCCAACCCCACCCAGACTTTATCTAACAAACATTAGGGAAAAATTACATAGTTTCTTATTTTCATTCAAAGTGTCAATAACATTATTCCTATTTGACATATGGCTCAACCACGTATTTTAATTATTCCCTACCCCCCACCCCACCCTCGATCACGCATTTATTTAACGAGACTTTTCATCATTCCCCCCAACCCCACCCAGACTTTATCTAACAAACATTAGGGAAAAATTACATAGTTTCTTATTTTCATTCAAAGTGTCAATAACATTATTCCTATTTGACATATGGCTC
Organism: Trachelipus rathkii; assembly: GCA_015478945.1. NCBI lineage: Eukaryota > Metazoa > Arthropoda > Malacostraca > Isopoda > Trachelipodidae > Trachelipus > Trachelipus rathkii. The sequence continues at coordinate 695 of JABUQX010042781.1, forward strand.
AACCACGTATTTTAATTATTCCCTACCCCCCACCCCACCCTCGATCACGCATTTATTTAACGAGACTTTTCATCATTCCCCCCAACCCCACCCAGACTTTATCTAACAAACATTAGGGAAAAATTACATAGTTTCTTATTTTCATTCAAAGTGTCAATAACATTATTCCTATTTGACATATGGCTCAACCACGTATTTTAATTATTCCCTACCCCCCACCCCACCCTCGATCACGCATTTATTTAACGAGACTTTTCATCATTCCCCCCAACCCCACCCAGACTTTATCTAACAAACATTAGGGAAAAATTACATAGTTTCTTATTTTCATTCAAAGTGTCAATAACATTATTCCTATTTGACATATGGCTCAACCACGTATTTTAATTATTCCCTACCCCCCACCCCACCCTCGATCACGCATTTATTTAACGAGACTTTTCATCATTCCCCCCAACCCCACCCAGACTTTATCTAACAAACATTAGGGAAAAATTACATAGTTTCTTATTTTCATTCAAAGTGTCAATAACATTATTCCTATTTGACATATGGCTCAACCACGTATTTTAATTATTCCCTACCCCCCACCCCACCCTCGATCACGCATTTATTTAACGAGACTTTTCATCATTCCCCCCAACCCCACCCAGACTTTATCTAACAAACATTAGGGAAAAATTACATAGTTTCTTATTTTCATTCAAAGTGTCAATAACATTATTCCTATTTGACATATGGCTCAACCACGTATTTTAATTATTCCCTACCCCCCACCCCACCCTCGATCACGCATTTATTTAACGAGACTTTTCATCATTCCCCCCAACCCCACCCAGACTTTATCTAACAAACATTAGGGAAAAATTACATAGTTTCTTATTTTCATTCAAAGTGTCAATAACATTATTCCTATTTGACATATGGCTCAACCACGTATTTTAATTATTCCCTACCCCCCACCCCACCCTCGATCACGCATTTATTTAACGAGACTTTTCATCATTCCCCCCAACCCCACCCAGACTTTATCTAACAAACATTAGGGAAAAATTACATAGTTTCTTATTTTCATTCAAAGTGTCAATAACATTATTCCTATTTGACATATGGCTCAACCACGTATTTTAATTATTCCCTACCCCCCACCCCACCCTCGATCACGCATTTATTTAACGAGACTTTTCATCATTCCCCCCAACCCCACCCAGACTTTATCTAACAAACATTAGGGAAAAATTACATAGTTTCTTATTTTCATTCAAAGTGTCAATAACATTATTCCTATTTGACATATGGCTCAACCACGTATTTTAATTATTCCCTACCCCCCACCCCACCCTCGATCACGCATTTATTTAACGAGACTTTTCATCATTCCCCCCAACCCCACCCAGACTTTATCTAACAAACATTAGGGAAAAATTACATAGTTTCTTATTTTCATTCAAAGTGTCAATAACATTATTCCTATTTGACATATGGCTCAACCACGTATTTTAATTATTCCCTACCCCCCACCCCACCCTCGATCACGCATTTATTTAACGAGACTTTTCATCATTCCCCCCAACCCCACCCAGACTTTATCTAACAAACATTAGGGAAAAATTACATAGTTTCTTATTTTCATTCAAAGTGTCAATAACATTATTCCTATTTGACATATGGCTCAACCACGTATTTTAATTATTCCCTACCCCCCACCCCACCCTCGATCACGCATTTATTTAACGAGACTTTTCATCATTCCCCCCAACCCCACCCAGACTTTATCTAACAAACATTAGGGAAAAATTACATAGTTTCTTATTTTCATTCAAAGTGTCAATAACATTATTCCTATTTGACATATGGCTCAACCACGTATTTTAATTATTCCCTACCCCCCACCCCACCCTCGATCACGCATTTATTTAACGAGACTTTTCATCATTCCCCCCAACCCCACCCAGACTTTATCTAACAAACATTAGGGAAAAATTACATAGTTTCTTATTTTCATTCAAAGTGTCAATAACATTATTCCTATTTGACATATGGCTCAACCACGTATTTTAATTATTCCCTACCCCCCACCCCACCCTCGATCACGCATTTATTTAACGAGACTTTTCATCATTCCCCCCAACCCCACCCAGACTTTATCTAACAAACATTAGGGAAAAATTACATAGTTTCTTATTTTCATTCAAAGTGTCAATAACATTATTCCTATTTGACATATGGCTCAACCACGTATTTTAATTATTCCCTACCCCCCACCCCACCCTCGATCACGCATTTATTTAACGAGACTTTTCATCATTCCCCCCAACCCCACCCAGACTTTATCTAACAAACATTAGGGAAAAATTACATAGTTTCTTATTTTCATTCAAAGTGTCAATAACATTATTCCTATTTGACATATGGCTCAACCACGTATTTTAATTATTCCCTACCCCCCACCCCACCCTCGATCACGCATTTATTTAACGAGACTTTTCATCATTCCCCCCAACCCCACCCAGACTTTATCTAACAAACATTAGGGAAAAATTACATAGTTTCTTATTTTCATTCAAAGTGTCAATAACATTATTCCTATTTGACATATGGCTCAACCACGTATTTTAATTATTCCCTACCCCCCACCCCACCCTCGATCACGCATTTATTTAACGAGACTTTTCATCATTCCCCCCAACCCCACCCAGACTTTATCTAACAAACATTAGGGAAAAATTACATAGTTTCTTATTTTCATTCAAAGTGTCAATAACATTATTCCTATTTGACATATGGCTCAACCACGTATTTTAATTATTCCCTACCCCCCACCCCACCCTCGATCACGCATTTATTTAACGAGACTTTTCATCATTCCCCCCAACCCCACCCAGACTTTATCTAACAAACATTAGGGAAAAATTACATAGTTTCTTATTTTCATTCAAAGTGTCAATAACATTATTCCTATTTGACATATGGCTCAACCACGTATTTTAATTATTCCCTACCCCCCACCCCACCCTCGATCACGCATTTATTTAACGAGACTTTTCATCATTCCCCCCAACCCCACCCAGACTTTATCTAACAAACATTAGGGAAAAATTACATAGTTTCTTATTTTCATTCAAAGTGTCAATAACATTATTCCTATTTGACATATGGCTCAACCACGTATTTTAATTATTCCCTACCCCCCACCCCACCCTCGATCACGCATTTATTTAACGAGACTTTTCATCATTCCCCCCAACCCCACCCAGACTTTATCTAACAAACATTAGGGAAAAATTACATAGTTTCTTATTTTCATTCAAAGTGTCAATAACATTATTCCTATTTGACATATGGCTCAACCACGTATTTTAATTATTCCCTACCCCCCACCCCACCCTCGATCACGCATTTATTTAACGAGACTTTTCATCATTCCCCCCAACCCCACCCAGACTTTATCTAACAAACATTAGGGAAAAATTACATAGTTTCTTATTTTCATTCAAAGTGTCAATAACATTATTCCTATTTGACATATGGCTCAACCACGTATTTTAATTATTCCCTACCCCCCACCCCACCCTCGATCACGCATTTATTTAACGAGACTTTTCATCATTCCCCCCAACCCCACCCAGACTTTATCTAACAAACATTAGGGAAAAATTACATAGTTTCTTATTTTCATTCAAAGTGTCAATAACATTATTCCTATTTGACATATGGCTCAACCACGTATTTTAATTATTCCCTACCCCCCACCCCACCCTCGATCACGCATTTATTTAACGAGACTTTTCATCATTCCCCCCAACCCCACCCAGACTTTATCTAACAAACATTAGGGAAAAATTACATAGTTTCTTATTTTCATTCAAAGTGTCAATAACATTATTCCTATTTGACATATGGCTCAACCACGTATTTTAATTATTCCCTACCCCCCACCCCACCCTCGATCACGCATTTATTTAACGAGACTTTTCATCATTCCCCCCAACCCCACCCAGACTTTATCTAACAAACATTAGGGAAAAATTACATAGTTTCTTATTTTCATTCAAAGTGTCAATAACATTATTCCTATTTGACATATGGCTCAACCACGTATTTTAATTATTCCCTACCCCCCACCCCACCCTCGATCACGCATTTATTTAACGAGACTTTTCATCATTCTCCCCAACCCCACCCAGACTTTATCTAACAAACATTAGGGAAAAATTTTGCAACAATAACATCAAAAAACTTTTAAATTTTTGGGATAAATCCTTGGTCTTCCAATCATGAAGTTAAATCAGAACAAATATCTAGTCCATAAAATTTCTTTCATTTTTTTTTAGTTTTTAGAATTATTTGGTAGAGAGAGATTCTATCTTCAGGAAACATAAATTTTGGTAAAACGTAAGAAAATTATTTTTCCCTTTTCTTTTGGTGCTGATAATGCTTGTTATAAGACAGGATATATATGTTTTAAAGCTAAGTGCGATATAAGTCTTTTACCTTTACGCTCCACTTCGGATATTTATAAACATTATTTTTTTTCCACGGTTTAAAGGTGGTCTCTACTTTCTGCAGCCCTCTTCATTCTTTTTTATTAACCCTCCTCTCCTACCCGCTCATTGTTTTTTAAAATCCGAGATTCGTTTTCTTTTTAAAAAAACAAAAACGTCACGCTATCATTTCAATTAACTAAACCACCCTCAACAGATATTAATGTCACGTCTCGAATGTTTCATTGGCAACTTTATTTCGTCCCTGAGAAATATGAAGAATGATATCCTTCTTGTTTTCACAGTACCCACATTATGAGCTTCTTTCTTTACTCTCTGCATCTCGACCTGTTTTAATTACAATAATGTCCCAGGCCTTAGATAAACTTTTTTGACTCGCGTGAAATTTTCCTTTTTGAGGTCGAAAGTAAGAGACTTCCCAATTTTGGCATTTAGCTCGAATAAAAATATTACGGTACGCTTCTTTGTGGTTTCGTTTCTCTCTTAATGGAAATTTCTCCCTCACACGTAGCGGTTTGCTCTTCTTTAATACCATAATTCTCGTAATACCAAATAAGTATATAGCTACTACAATAATAGGAAAATATATTACAAATTTTTACCAAGGGTAAACCTCTCGAAAGATAAAAGGGTATAACTTTTTATTTGTCTAATGAGATATAATTCTGCAATGTTTCAAAAATTTTATCTTAGATGATGGTATTAAATTTTGGTCATCGTGTATCTAATGAATACATTCATAATAAAATTCTAGTAGTAAGAGGCCTTACTGAAATTTATTCCTACCTGTCACAAACATAAAAAAAAAGATATAATAATTTTGCAACAATTATCTGTAACCTCTTCCTTTCTCGTTACATTATTTTAAAATTACAATTACCGTACTCCTTCCAGAATTATGCCATCCGTGTTTATTTTCGTTAGGTTGAATACTGTATGAGTAGCATTGCTAGTCCCAGCATTATTGAGCGATTCACTGTTTTCATTAAGTTAACTACAAATTTTGATAGTGTTCAGTTAGACACATTCATTGAACACAAGACATGTACGAGTATTAGAGATATCAAGGAAGGGACAGTTTTTGACATCCGAAGATACGGATGCAGATATCCTTAGCATCACTAATATGTACTCATTAATAAAATGTGTCTTTAATGGCGCCTCAAACCTAACAGTTTCGCTTTTGCATTGGTCCATCTAGTCCAAAATACATCAACAAATAGATGATGCAGCTGCTAAATTTGCTAGTATAATTTATCAAATTGTATGATTTTTAAAACTTTGCATAAGCAATGCAATTGACCTTTATTTAGAGTGCAGTTTTATTCGAGTCTTTTGAAGCATTTGATTTTTTAGTTGGATCATCCTACATTTTTACATTTATTATTATTATTATTATTATTATTATTATTATTATTATTATTATTATTATTATTATTATTATTATTATTATTATTATTATTATTATTATTGTTATTTCTTGCTGAAGTTGTAGCCCTTGTAACTGCGTCGATAACAGTAATAATGAAAATATTCTTAGTGCTTCTGTAACATGTGTATTTACCTATCTATTTATACTATTAATATTAAACTTGCCATTTTTGCTATCCCAGATTTTCACGTCCCTTTTTCTCGGTGGATAAAAAAAAAAATAAACACCAATGGGAAAAAATATATAATTAATCAATTTAGAGCTTCATAACTAAATTAACAATTTTTCATAAAATTTAAGTTATTATTATTTATCTTCTATATACTATTAATTTGAAACCTTCATTTTTATGAACAGATCTTCCATACTTTTTGTCCACCTCAAAGGCTCGATTATTATTATTATTATTATTATTATTATTATTATTATTATTATTATTATTATTATTATTATTATTATTATTATTATTATTATTATTATTATTATTTCAGATTGAGAAGTTTTTGTTTTATGGCTTCCTACAAAGTGCAGATTCGTTTCTTTTTGTTATGACGTTTCTACCCATACGTTTCACCCTGGCTTTCTATTGTCTTATTACACGTCCTCTGAAAAAATTTATTGGGTAAGTTTTTTCTTGGAAGGTGTTAAAATAAAATGTAATATTTTTTTTAGGGCTAGAGAGGCATTGTACATTATAGTGAAAAAAAAATTTAAATGTTAATATACGGCTAGAGAGGCATAGTGCAAGAATTGTAATAGTTAATTTATGGCTATATAGAGGCATAGTACAATATATCTGCAAAATTGTATCAACATACCATCATGCAAAATCCTAGCTCACCCAAGACTTAGTCCCTTTTCACCCACCAAGAATTTAATTACACCAGCCACCTTCCTACCATTCACAAATTTCCTACTACACTGCTTCATCCGTTCCCTTTCATCCAACATAAAATAATTAAACTCGACACTTGTTCAGTTGTCACGCATTGAGATAGCTTAACAGAGACTCCCCTCACTGTCATAACCCTACTCTTATCTACATTTACTTACAAACCCTAATGTACTAAAGGCCAATGATGAAGTTTCAAAAGAAAGATATTTGGAAGTATATAAGGAGGAAAAAAGAAATACTAAAAGGTGCATTCGTAGGAGAAAAGAAGAGGTAAATGACATTTGGAAGGAAGGATATTGGGGAATAAAGGGAATGGAGCCTTCTGGAAGAAGCAAGAAAGGTTAAGAATGAGAATAAATGGAACCTGCTGCTTAGAATAATAATAGGGATGGTGCTTTGGTAACTGATGAAAGGGATGTGAGAGAGTGTGGAAGAACATTGAAAATCCTGTATAATATTAAAGAAATGAAGAGGTATGTGAATGTGTGTGGGTTTGATGGGCAAGAAAGGAATAGGTATTTGGGGATGAATGAGGTCATTAGCAAGGATAGGTAATGGGTAGAGTGGAAAGTTGAAGAATGGTGAATTGCCAAGTATAGACAATACTGGTGAAATGATAAGAACGGAGGCGAGATGGTTATTTGACTGGATTTTGAAAGTTGTGTAATAAGCGTTTTGGAGGTATAGTTAGATGGGGGGGGATTGGAAGAGAGAGTAATAGTACCTCTATAGGGTAAGGGAGATAGGGGAATTGTGGATAATAGGGGAATTAGTTTATGATCTGTCGGGAAGATAGTGCTGGTATTTTAGTCTAAAGAGCGCGTCGAGTGACGAAAGGACTGATTGGTTAAGAAGAAGGTGCATATAAGTTAAATTGTGATTTCAAATCTTTCATTTAATACAAATGACTGAGAAAATGAGGGGAAGAAGAAAAATTGTATATTAGGTTTTATGGATTTGAGCAGACGTATAGACAAATTAGGGAAGCTCTATGGCAGGTGGTAGTAATATATGGTGTTGGTGGTGGCATCTGAAGGTAAAGTAGTATGACAAAATGAAACGTGTTTAGAATAAATGTGTAAATGATTGGTTTAATTTAATAGCGGAGTGAGGCAGAGAACTTTAATCATTGTTATTCATTTGTATTGGATGGGGTTTTGAAAAAAGAATTAGAGATGGGGGGGGGGGGGAAATGGTGTTAGAACGATGGAGAATGAGGTGAGTGGAGGCTGCCTACCTATTATATGCGGATATTTGATTTTGTGTGGTGATCTGAAGAGAGGATTGGTAGAGAGATTTGGAGGGTGTGTAAAGGAGGGGTTTTTGAAAGTAAACGTGATAAGAGTAAGGTTATGGGTTGTGAGTGAGTCCTCGGTGTTAAGTTTGTTAGATGGTGAGCAGCTGGAAAAAGTGTCTGAGTTTAAATATAGGATATATGTTGGATGAAAGGGAACGGATGTGAAGAGGTGTAGTAAGGAAAGTTGTGAATGGAGAGGTGGCTGGTGCAATTAAATCGTTGTGGATGTAAAGGGACTACGTCTTGAGTGCGCTATGATTTTGTATGTTGTTGTTGTTACTGTGTTAATTATAGTAGTGAGACTGGTCTGAAAAAAGAGGTTGATCTAAAGTTCAATGTGCTATGATGGCAATCTTAGGGGGTGTTAGGTGTGAAAGAATTGATAAAATTAGGAAACGTATTAGTGAGTTTTGTGGTGTGGAGAAGGGGTAATGAGAGAAATAAATGAAAGTACGTTGAGATGGTTTGGTCATGCGGAAAGTATGAATGACAGTCGGTTGTTTAAGCGGATGTATATTGGTGAGTGTGTCGTGAATCAACCGGCTGGGAGACTGTAGGAAAAGGGGATTGAGTCAGTAAACGAATGTCTGATGGAGAGAAATGTGAGTTTGGCAGAGGCGAGAATAAAGGTGCATAATTGGAGTGAATGGCTAGGTTTTGTGAGGGGGTATGGTTGTGACCCACCTGGGCCCAGGGGATGAGCCCTACACTTGACGACATGCCATAGTGAGAGTCCGTCGCGGTCCCGTGAAGCTCTATGGTGAATTTTCTGACTGCGACGAGTTCTCACTTGTCATATTCTTCTTCTGCTTCTCTTTTCCGATGCATGTCACGCACCTTACCCCCAGTCTTGGGGGATAAAAAGTAAAATGATGATGATGAAAAAACAGCCTCCCATAATTTTAAAATGGGAAATGTTTATTTATAAAAGACTCAAATTTGGTATCGTATTTCAAACCCTATGATTGACAGGATGGGGAAGTTCTTGCCCCTAAAATCTGTCACATTGGGACACTACCAAGTTTGTCCACCCCATAGTTAGGCTCTGACTATTAACGTTTGCGCCGCGTCTGGAGCCCCGTGTTTTAATCGCTTATATATCTTGTGCCTTAAATTTCAGGTATAGTCGAAACGTGACGCGACTTATGAAACCAGCTGAGATTATTGATCTCCTGAAAGGAGCGTTGCTTATACTTTGTTGCTACGTTATTTCCTATATTGATACATCAGTATTCTATCATATAATTAAGACCCAGTCGACTATCAAACTGTATTTCTTTTTCAATATGCTTGAAATAGCTGACAGGTATTGGTTCTCATATATTTAAATTTAATGTTTAATTTTTTTAATTTTTTTTTTTTATTTTTTATGTATTTTGGATACATTGAAAATATATGTATTTTATATCTACATAATATTTTTGAAATTATGATTTAATTTATTAAAAGAAGTTAAATTTTTTTTTTTGCGTTTTAAATGAAAAGAAAATTATATGTAATTTTAATTAATAGATTCTTAGTTTTATCGTAGAATATTTTTATATGTTCAATATTTTTTAGTTTCATAAATTTTATTTGCACTTTCATAATACTAACAGAAAATAATTAATACATTTGAATATGGAAACTTGTAGTAGATATTATGAGATTATTTATTTTATTTTTGTAAATATTTTTGAGACTCGTTTTTAAAAGTGTTATAGATTCATGTAATTTTTTTTTTGTAAGGTTGATGTCGGCTTTTGGTCAAGACACTTTAGATGCCCTTTTTTGGACTGCCACAGAACCTCGAGATCGAAAGAGGGAACATTTTGGAATGATTTTTCATTTCATGGTAGCAAGTTTTTATGTTGCGATGCATTCTGCAATAGTTCTCTTGCAAGCTCTGACACTTAATGTTGCAATTAATTCTGACAACAAAGGTCTTCTTACTATAGTTATTTCTAACAACGTATGTATTGTATTTATGCATTTTTTTAATGTTTACCATTCTTTCCCTTTTCTGTAATAGTCAAATAGATATTTTTAATTAACGTTGAGTAGGTGGTTTTTGTCTCCCAGTCTAACGCTATATTTTCGTAATGGTTTGTCAAAAGAATTATAAATATTATGATGAGTTAGAGGAACTGAGACCGCAGAGCCAAGTTCATGGTAGCATCCATAGCATTACTTACCCTCCGAAAATAAGTACAAAATATACATTTGTTAACATGGTTTTTATAATTGAGGAAAATATGCAGCCCATTGTAATATTTTTTTTATTTTTCTTATAGGTTGTTATATTAAAATGAAATAAATTATTGAAAGTGTTCGTGAATTATTTTTTATGAATAAACCGTAATTATTATATTAATTTTTAATATTCAATTGAAAAGCTAAAGGTTACTGTAGCCTATAAAATTCGAACCTTTCAGGAGTATTTTTAAAATTCCTATTTCTCCCCAGGTTAACACTTTTAATAGCTTTTAAATTAGTTACTTCAATATCTTGATCAGTAGTATTACCAGGACTGCATACCTGTGCGTTTTTTTTATCATTGATCTGACGGAAAAGGGGCAATACCCACATTATGCCTACCAGGGTGTGCAGAGAAAGTATTTCGTATGTTTTATGGACGACTTGCCTGATACCCAACTTTGAAGTGTTTAAATTAATGGAAATAAAAGAAAAACTGAAGAGGAAAGAGTGTTTAGAAAACACTAGTTGTGTATATGAGAGAATGAGCATAGGGTTAATTATATTTACTGTGAAGTAATTAATTGTAAATAACTTTTAATTTAAAATTTCAGTTCGTCGAGCTTAAAGGAGCAGTTTTTAAGAAATTTGATCGAAATAATCTGCTTCAAATCTCTTGTAGCGATGTGCGAGAAAGGTTTCATATATGCGTATTGCTTTTTGTTGTTGTTATTCAAACTATGAAGGAATATGCTTGGAAATCTGGTAAGTAGTATTTTTTTTTTTATCAACATTTAATTCTTAGATTAATTATTTTTTTTTTGTATGCCATTTACTTTATCCCATTAGAAGGAATTTCTCTTTCCTTTCTATCTTTTTAAAGATTTGTGTGTGTGTGTGTGTGTGTGTCTCTCTCTCTCTCTCTCAATATTAAACCTCTGTTTAAGCCAAATATATCTGCAGCTATATTTCATAATGGTAAAAAAATATTAAATAACATTGACTTTTAATTAAGATGTTGACTTGTGCCAATATAAGAGGTTTATCAGTAATATTTAGTTTTACAGTTTTGTTGACTAGGACATTGGTTTCGATAGTTTAAAGCATGAATGTTTGATTAATATATTTTGAAAACCTGAAAATATATTTAAAAATGTGTTAGATCAATAAAGAACTTTATTTAAGTAATGAAGAAGTCTAAGCTAAAATTAGAATCATAAAGTATTGAGTTAATAGTCAGTCTGGATTGCACAATGCTGTTATATCTTTTAGAGCCGTTTAGATATGATGGTTATTTATTGATATATATATTTCGAGAGAGTAACAGTAGCTAAGTAAGATAAGTCTATTGTAATAGCAGTTAAAATTAAATGGAATGTGCAGTTAATTTTGATGAAAAATATATGGGTAGAGGCATAGTGCAATAAAATGTGCTTTAGTACCGAGTAGAGTAGTTTAAGAATATGTAATTCAAAGTACTGTATGGTAAGTTTTGATGTACTGTATGTTTAAGGTTCATTTATTTGTAGAGTATTAGTTGGAACCTGAATAAAGAAAATAAATTTAAAACTGAGGATTTATTTGTCGAGCCTAAAAACTAAAATTTGATGTCAATTGCAAATAATCTATAAAGAAAGTAAAAAAATATTAATAAATATAAGTAATTAAACGTTTCAGTTTTGGCTTTTTTCTTCATCAGTGATAATTTTTACTCATCACGAGTATTTAGCCACTAATGTCTGCCGTGAAATAAAATTCATTGTCAGTGCAGTTTTTAAATAATAATTGATAGTTATTTGACATTAATTTTCTCTCTAAGGCGTTTTCAAAATCTTAGATGTGTAACGTCTTTTGTTAAAGTCATGGGATTGCATGATTTTATTCTTATGTACATGGTGTTATTTCAGATATTCTAAGAAATCGTTAATCTTTGATGAGCTTTTCCATGATTGTTTTCATATTTAATTTTGCCATAAGAGTTTCATGTTCAAATTTATGCATCTCTGACGAGAATCTTTAACTATACCCAAATAGTTCCTGTATAAGTATTTATCACCTGCGAACTAGTCATCCAATGGCGAAGGAAATACAAAACTGGCGGCACAGGTTTTATGATTTTCCCTCACTAAGACTTTTAAAGTTTCTTTTTCCTTCTTCCCTCCCCACCAAAAAAAAAAAAAGAAGAAAAATTGGATTGACGAATTGGTTCACAAATACTTTTCAGTTAAGGTTCAAACCAGAACTTTGGACAGTACTATCCTCAATCGTGATAGTAGATGAGAAGACGTAATTCCTGCTTGCTTCCTGTAAATCACACATGTTTGAGTCATTCTTCCCATCTGATTGGAAACAAACAAATCTAGATTTGAGACGTTTAGCAAAGACTTTACATGTATCATATACTAGTCAACTGCACGAGAAAACTAGTTTATTTTTGCGTTTCCTATAACTTTGTTTTATTCCCATTGGAAAATGGATCGTTACTTTACCTCTGAGTCAAATCTTTCCCAGCTGATTCACTGGCCCATTCATAAAGTCAACGGAACTGAACATTTATGTGAAATTTAAGTTAATACATTTCATTTTGAGTGTGGAGTGAATTTTCGTTATATATATATATATATATATATATATAATTATATATAGTATATTATATATATATATTTATATATATTATATGTAATATATTAATATATATATATATATATATATATATATATATTATTATGATGCTATAGTATATATATATATATATATATTATATTATTGTATTATATATATATATAATATTCTATAATAATATAGTAGTAATATATATTATATATAGTGTAATATATATATATATAGTCTTTATATATATAGTATATATATATATAGTATATAGGTATATATATATATATAATATATATATGTATAGTATAATATTATATATATATATAGTATATATATATCTAGTATATTAGTATATATATATATTATATAGGATATATAATATATATATATATAGTATAGTATAATATATATATATATCACAGAAATTTAATCTGTAAAAGTCTATTTGAACAACAAAATTTGAGATATCTATTTTGTCTTCATTTCCGGATTTATCTTTTCAGATAAATATTCTCTTTTCCTCACACGCTCCCAAAAATCTCTTCCGTACCAAAGTCGCCTTTTTGTACTTTAATTTACATTAGTTTACCTTTCTTCCTATCATATTGTAAAATGTTCACTGAAACTCGAGTATCAGATTTTTGAAACTAACCCCAATCAGTCTCCCCTCTTTCCCCTTTTTTTTTCACGCTATAAGAATGCTTCCTGGTTCCATCTAAAAAATGTAGATTTCCTGATCCTGATGTTATCTGACAAGTCTATTTCTTCGTCCTCCGTCCTGGTGATTCTGGTAAGCTTAAACTTTCGGTTTGGTTTTTATAATTTACTCTCACAAGAAACTTGTACTTTCAGTCGTAATAATAAGAAACGACAGTGATAAATACAATAAAATATAATAATAAATAATAATAATATAATAAATGAATAATAATAATAATAATAAGATAATAATAAGATAATATAATAAATGAAGTTACGCGAATTTCCTCATGTTTTTAGCACTCGCCCACTTTTTTGTTTGTATAAAAATTAGGAATAACAATTTGCTGTGGTTTATTTAAACTACGAATATCAACATACCACTACATCTTCAACCACCGAGGAACAGTTGCTCACTTACAATTTATTTTTGAAAAAATAAAAATAATTTTTAAAGTTTCTTGTTTTTTTTTTTTTTTTTTTTTTTTTTTTTTTTTTTTTTTTTTTTTTTTTTTTTTTTTTTTTTTTTTTTTTTTAAATAAACTCATTTTTCATTTATTATTTACTAACTTAAATTCTATTTTATTTTTTAAATTTAGTTAAATTCATTCACGTTGACATTTAAATTTTTTTTCACGTTGACATTTAAATTTTGCAACCACCTTTGTTTAAATTTTATTATCTTAAAGCACTTGCTGAAGTAAATCTTAAATTTTTGATGTTGCATTTTTGTCTGAAATTTTCAAAAAAAAAAAAATGTTTAAAATTCTTTGTATAAAAAAATCAACTTATAGAATGAATAATGTTAACTTTTTGAAATTTATGTATTTAGTCATCAAGAGAAGACACTAAATTTTAACTTTAAAATTTTATACTTTGTTGTAAATGGTTAAGAAATTTTTGTTTAACTTAACAGTGTCTCATGTCATATATTTAATAATCTGTTTCACAAAATGTTAAAATGTATTTTTTTATGTCTGCCCACTATGGAATTCTTTTATTTATTACTTTTATTTTGTTTATACTTTATAGGCACCTTGCGTGTCCTCATTATCGGACCTAACGGCGCAACTAATATTGTATCTTCAATTTATGTTATGAAATTATTTACCTTGCATACTTCTAAATTTTGGAAAATTAGCACATTCTTTGATGTTATGTGAAATAAAAATCTGACGCAGTTGGATGTTGTTTTTACCCATACATGGCCTAAACCTTGAAAATCGCCCACTAGCAAAAGATCTGGGCGAAAGTGAAGACCTTCCAGCCGATTCCTGTGCTTAAGTGTATCACTGTGTGAAAGTGATTCTAATTGGTGTAACTCGCAAGACGCAGCTCTCTCTCCTCCGCAGGTGCCAGAATCACTCCAATTTGAGGACGTTAAAAACTTACGGTACCACCGCATTTTTTATCACTGTTTTTACTTTTTTTCATAGAGTCGAAATTTGAAATATTGTTTACCCCACTCTCTCAGAAATTTATATAACATTTTAAAGTCACTTTCAATTTAAAGGGGTTATATAATATTTAATGTTTTTCTTCTCTTCATGATATATCTCACAAGTCATTATTTGAAAAACAAATGCTCCGCACAAAAAGTTGTTTCTATAGAATATATTAAATATTAAATGATGAGAGAAAATATTTACAAACTTCATTCCTTTGACCACGCAAGGGTCAATAATGTACCAAATTGGAGACATTACCGTGACGCCGGACTCTCTTTTTCTCATTTTTCTTTTCAAAGTCATCCACAGGATAATTGGGGAGCGCCACAAGAAGTCAGTTCTCAATCTTGGGAACACTTTCGCAATGTAAATCACACTGGAAATTCACAAAATTTTCATTTTTCGAGAGGGCGGAACCAGTCCACAACTGTCTCTCTCCAGCACAATCTCTCCTCATCCTGTGAAATAAGTACTCCAGCAAACGACGCATTGGAAATGTACTATCTCAATGGTACACCGCCTCTTCTCCAGACTCGAAAATTTGGAAAATATCCTCTTCATGGAAATGGTAGCTCGACTTCTCTCGGCAGCATCGAGCCACAGATGGATGTTATGGTAATCAGACAAGCCATCACTCACAGGGGTTTGTTCAAGGGAAATAAACAGGTAGAGTCTCAAATTTTGTTTAACACAGCTTCTTTGAATAATCTTTCTGACACAAAATCTATTAACGAATATAAAAATTGATTTAAATGCTCCTCCTAATAATAGATTTCGTGTTGTTTTCTTCAAAAAGGGTATTTTATGTACACGGGCAAAGAGGATTTTTCCGCCCAATACTATTTCAGTGGAGCTTAATAAATGTTCTTGTGTTTCCACGGACTCATGTTTAAACTCTCATGGCATTTTGAGCAATGCTATGAATGTAATCCACGGCAGGAAGCAAACCTCTCAATCGCCTCACCTCCAGGCTCCTCTTTCTTTAAATGTTTCCGTTCCAGATATTGATAGCCGATATCAACGATGCTAGACGAGCCCCACCGCTCAACATGTGTTTATGTTTTAGATAAAACTACTGATGATGAGGTATTTCCATCAGAGTGCTCAAATTTTAATATTTCTTATGCAAAAATAGAATTAATCCACAATGTCTCACACCCATTAATGATAAAAACACCATTACACAAACAAATATTTGTAATAATGAGAAATTTGTCGCGAATGTACACACTCTCTCAACACATTTTGATTCCAACAGCAAGGTAAATTTTCCTAATGTTAATTTGGATAGGTCCAGGAATAAGTCTTTATTTAATGTTACTAATACTTTTAAATTTAATACTAACTCTCATGCATGCCTCAGCAGTCACATGGATATAAATTTTTCAGCGTTAGGTTTCAATGACTTCGCCGAGTCAGGTATTGATGAGACACTTTTTAAGCCCGAAGATAGAAAAGTAGACATGACGCAGAGTTTTTATCACCCTCTGGAAACCCAAAAGTCCACTCCTATAAAGCTTTCACCATTTTCCAGAGGCAGCACATTTGTACTCTCGAGAAATAAGTAGCAGTAGAAATGTCCGCAGGGGTATTCATAATCGCAAAGCCATATTCCACATTTTCGATTGGAAAGGTGTAATATGAATTCTTCTCTTATCAAAACTCCTTTATCTCCCCATTCTTTTATTAAAACTTTACAGATTAATGATGACTCTGAAACAGATTCGCGAAGCACAGATATTGACGAAGTAGGCCGCAGTGTGGCAACAGTCAACTCCGAGAGCGAGGTGTATTTGAAGCAGTTGCCAGTTGATGTTGAAAACTCAAGCACAGATGAATTTGGAGATGGTAACGATGGTGAAGTTTTCAATGGTGATGTTGGATTTGAGGTTGAGTCGCATACTACTTTAAATATGGAGTTTGCAGATGTTAGAAATTTGGAAGGTAGGAGTATAAATTGTTTTTCTTATGATAGGCCACACGATTTAGCTATAGAAGATAGTGTGGATATTGAGCCTGGTAGCCTATTTGATAGCACTGAAAGTAGTAGTGACTGTTCTGCAAACACATTTGGGAAGCAGATGGCTCTCGCGCCTATAGAGCACTTGCCCAGTAATAGAATGAGCTTCGCGTATGATACACAGGTGAGATCAGACACAGAGGTGAAACGTAGCAAGGTGGTGAGATTAGATATGCCAGAGGGGCATGATATGACAAATATTGAGGCACTTCTAGATATAAAGCATAGAAATGAAGGTGCAAGACACACTTTCAATATTTACAGACAGAAAAGAATAGTTAAGAAATATAACGAAATAAGTAGAAGGAACGCTTACGCACACACTAGAAACAGTAATATATTATACGCTAAAAATAATACTAAATTGTATGAAGAAACTATTGATTATGTTTTAAATAGGAATAATTTAATAGGAAATAATTCTTCTAACTCTCCGCATAATTTACTTGTTTCTAACTCTTGTTTTAATAACTCTCCTTCTTTTGAATATTTAATTAGCACTTTAGGTCTATCTCCCGAATTAACTACATTCTCTCAACATGATTTGCAATCTTTAAAAGCCTCCTATCGCATTGATCAAAAGGTATCGAAGGGCACTAACCCTCATTCTCTTGTTAATATTTCTGAATCTTTTATCAATTTTAAGGAAGCAATATTACCTACTTCTCAACATTTACCTGGTAATGCTCTTTCTCCGGTCAACGCCAATGACCTAAATAAAAACTCGCACGCCGATAACAACGTTGCAAATTCAACTTTGCGCCAACGATTTTTTGAAGAGCTCAGAAACGATCGGTTTCAAAGCCGTACACGTATGGGTTATCGCCCTCCTTCCTCCTTTCCTCGCAAACCTTTTCCAACTCCACACACTTGTTATCGCCGGAAAAATCAGCAACATTTGCCCCAAGATAGGCATTTTCAATGTTTGTCTCCTTATAGACACTCTCCACAAAATTCTCGCTTCCGCGGTGGTAAAATTCCTTCTAAAGAAATTCAGACACAGGGGGCCCACAAATCTTTCTTTCATTTCGCTAATAGAGAAGATCTAGTAAACAACTGGAGAAAACCTTCTTTACTCAAGAAATCCAGGGACACCCCCACACCTTACGCTCACCCCCCCAGTGGGACTCGCAATGTTCGCAGCTCGCCAGCTGACACACTTGTCAAAGATAGCTCTAATGCATGCGCTAAACCTATTTCTCTTGGTAATATAAATTCAAATGGGGTTAAAAGCTTTTTGCATGACGAATATAATGTTAATACTCCAAAACACTCTAATATTTTAGCTCATAATGTACGCTTCGATAGAAATTTTAACACAAATTTCCAGCATGTTTTTCAAGGGGTAGAAAATTCTCTTATACCAAACAGAATGGTTAGCATAACTGGGTCTGAAAATAGTATCGCAAATATAAATACAAAGGTACTTAACGATAGTCCTAAAAGTAGCATGTTTTCTCAGGAATATTTATTAAATGGGAAACTTATAGGGGACTCTCCTCCTCACGCTGTAGGCAACACTGAGACTTGCATTAATATAGATGATTTAGACATTGGCAACGCGCATTCCCATAGCGGGAACTTAACTTTAGGTAGTGTTCATATTGTAGAAAATGGAAATGGCAAAGCACATGCCAAGGCTCTATTCCCCAATAAGATAGATAGTAGCACAAACGCTTTTAGATGGGATAATAGCCTTCCTCTTAACACTTCCTCACCTTTTAGTAGTTCTCCAGGGATTCAATTTTCCTTACCTCTGCCAAATGTTAATGGGAAAACTCTTTCTACTCTTCAGCATGCTCGTTATTTTCCTCCAGTTCGCATTAAAGAACAATGTTTAGCACATTCACAAAGTAAAGCTCTCGACTTAGCGTTTAAAGTTCCATATAACACTGAGCTTTTCCCAACACTCATTAAAGCTCTAACTTCTTCTCCTCCTTTGAAATTTTCATTGGAATCCGAGCCTATTTCGTTGCATAATACTGCGTTTCCTATATGATAGCCTCATTCTCAGGAAACCACTATCACGTTCTCTATGGTGATCAACCCCACCTGTTTTCTTTAATGATCATATGTTGATCCCTCCTCATCCTACTTCTACACGAATTTTCTTAATTTTCCATTTCATAGGAAAATTCCAGCATCATATTTTCACACGCCACACTTGTCACATCTCTTTTTTTTTTTAATTTCTCACTTCTCCGCTTTTCCAAATAATACTT
>JABUQX010042781.1:25000-27500 GCA_015478945.1 Trachelipus rathkii
AACGACTTGTCTTGTTGTCTTGTTTTGCTCGGTAAATAAATGTTCATATATTTTACAAGGCTTTTAAGCGTTGTTGGTATGCCGTATCTGCCAATCTATTAGTCGTATAGCCAATATACGTCGACGTACAGTCAGACTCGGGACATGCAAATTGGTACATGACATGGTGATTAGCTGAAAGGGCATCCCTAATAGAGAAGCAGGATGAAAGTTTTATTGTTTTTATGGTCAAGTTTAACTGTGATTTTTGAGTTCTTTGTAAATTTGATGTGGGTATTAATAATGCTGCGTATACATTTTTCCTATTTATCGAATTCTTTTGCGCTTGATGTTTTAAAATAAAAATTAATGTTTTCCGAGTTATTTTTGGTATTGTCCTGTTTTTATAGACTTTGTTGATGGTTTTGTTTATTTTTTCTGTTAAATTTAACGGGTCGTTACTGTTGATCAGGTTCTGTTTAATAATAATAATAATAATAATAATAATAATAATAATAATAATAATAATAATAATAATAATAATAATAATAATAATAATAATAATAATAATAATAATAATCGAGTATAATTTGTTTAACAACCTTCCTTTTCTGTTTCTCCTTACAGGCATTTAGTGATCATAGTGACTTGGTAGCCCGTAGAATGGCATTTATTCCGTTACCTTTAGGCGTGGTAATTTTCAGGATTTTAAATCAGTCTGTTAAAATTACAAATGCAGCTGGAATTCTCTTATTTGTTTTAGGATTTTTATGCCTGCTATGTTTTAGGTAATATATATATATATATATATATATATATATATATATATATATATATATATATTTTTATATATATATATTTATATATCTATATAAAAATATATATATATACTATATATATATATATATATATATATATATATATATATATATATATATATATATATATATATATATATATATATATATATATATATATATATCTTCGTTTTCCCCCCTTTATTTCCCACAGATGGGAGTAGGATGCACAACATGCAAGGAAACAAAATAGCTAAGTAGAAGAGCATAACGTAAGTCGAAAGAAAAGCCCCCAGCACCTTCCCCTCATATCCTTACGTGCTAACCCTTCCGAGCCAAAAATTCACCCTAGGACTTCACAGCACTACGACAGATCCCCACTGCGGCATCTCATCTATGTAGGGTTCATCCTTTGGGCCAGTTCCACAACCATGCCCCCTGACAAAACCTCGCCCCCTCACAAAACCTCGCCATTCACTACTTCTCATCTTTACCAAACTCACATTCATTTCCTTAAGACACTAATTTACTGACTCTATCCACTTTTTCTTCGGTCTCCCAGCCTGCCAATTCACTGCACATTCACATTAATAATACATTCACTTAACAAGCAACTATCATTCATCCTTTCCATATGACCAAACCATATTAATACTCTCGTTTGTTCTTACATTTACGTCTTTGTTCACACCATACAACTCAATTCTCATTTTATCAATTCTTCTCACACTTAACACGCCCCTAAGATTATCCATCTGAATAGATTGTGACAGATCTATACCCCATATTTCTACATCATAGTTACACTACTATACATTAACACTAGTAACAACGTGTCCTCATTCAGTACCTTAACGCTCTCAAGGCTTAGTCCCTTTGCATTCACCAAGGATTTAAGACTTAGGCCCTTTGCATTCACTGAGGATTAAATTGCACCAGCCACCTTCGTATCATTCACAACTTTTCTACTACATTCTGTATCATCCATTTTCTTTTCATCCGACATATAGCCTAAATATTTAAACTCGATACTCGTTCCAATTGCTCACCATTCAAATGATTTTACTCCGCGGATTTTCCCCACTTACTGCCATCGCCTAATTCTCTCTGCATTTACTTTCAAACCCCTCCTTTTACACACCCTGACAAACCCCTCTGCCAGTCCTCTCAAACTTTCTTCAGATTCGCCACACATAACCAAATCATCAACGTACAATAAGCAGAGCACCGTCCATTCTCTTCAGTCTAATACCTTCCCCTACTAGCGCTACCTATAATTCTTTCATCACCCCATCCATATACAAATTAAAAAGCCATGGAGACATAACACATCCCTGCCTTACTCCACTATTAATATTGAGCCATTGACTTTCCACTCCATTTATTCTTGCACACGCTTCACTATCGGCATACATACTTTTGATTCCATTCAAAAGCCTAACACCAACATAATATATCAATACCACCTGCCACAGAGTTTTCATATTAATCCTGTCCTACTCCTGTTGCAAGCCCATAAAACCTAAATTCAATTTATTCTTCTCATTTTCTTAATCATTTGTTTCAATGGGAAGATTTGATCTACACATCCTCTATCACTTCTAAATCCACCTTGTTCTTCTCCAATCAGTCTCTCAGTCACTCGACGCACTCTTTCGATCAAAATTCCAGTATATATCTTCCCAGCAACGCTCAATTAAATAATTTACATATAGTTTCTACAG
>JABUQX010042781.1:30000-32500 GCA_015478945.1 Trachelipus rathkii
TAAAAGGAGGGGTTTTAAAGTAAATGTAGATAAGAGTAAAGTTATGGTAGTGAGTGAGGAGAGTCCGTGGTATGAAGTCATGTTAGATGGTGAGCAACTGGAACAAGTATGTGAATTTAAATATTTAGGATATATGTTGGATGAAAAGGGAACGGATGAAGCAGTGTGTAGTAGAAAAGTTGTAAATGGTAGGAAGGTGGCTGGTGCAATTAAATCCTTGGTGGATGCAAAAGGACTAAGTCTTGAGTGCGCTAGGGTTTTGAATTAGGGTATGTTGTTACCTGTGTTAATATATAGTATTAAAACTATGGGTTGGAATAAGAGGTGTAGATCTAAGGTACAATGTGTTCAGATGAGCAATCTTAAGGGCGTGTTAGTTATGAGAAGAATTGATAAAATGAAAAATGAAAGCATTAGGGAGTTTGATGTGAAGAAAGGTGTAAATGAGAGAATAAACGAGAGCACATTTAGATGGTTTGGTTATATTGAAAAGATGGATGATAGTTGGTTGGTTACATCTAAATGTATTCTCGTTTATTCTCACATAAGCCTTTCTTCCCGCCACACAACTCCCTAATGCGCTCATTCCTCATTTTATCAGTTCTTCTCACACCTAACATGCCCCAAAGATAGTTCATTTAAACACATTGTGCCTTAGATCTATACCTCTTATTCCACACCACAGTTTTACTACTATACATTAACACAGGTAACAGCATACCCTCATGCAAAACCATGGCACACTCAGACATGTTTTTCTTTACATCCACTCCACTAAGGATTTAATTGCACCAGCCACCTTACTACCATTCACAACTTTCTTACTACATTGCATCATCCGTTCCTTTTTCATCCAACATATATCCAAATTTATAAACTCAGTTATTTGTTCCAATTTCTCACCATCTAACGTGACTTCACCCGTTGACTATACTCACTCACTACCATAACCTTACTTTTATCTACATTTACTTTCAAACCTCTCCTTTTACACACCCTGCCAAATTCTCTTCAAATTCGCCACCCAAAACCAAATAATCCTCATGCAATAGGCAGGGCACTCTCAACTCTCTTCCATTCTCCATCATTCTAACACCGTTCCCTACCTCTAATTCTTTCATAAACCCATGTATATACAAATTAAATATCCTAGGGGACATAACACATCCCCTTCTCACTCCGCTACTAATATTAAATCAATCATTTTCAACATTTATTCTTATACACGCTTCAATATCGTCATACATACTTTTGATTCCATTCAAAAGCCTACTACCATACCATATATCACTAACACCTGCCACAGAGCTTAATTATTAATCCTGTCATATGCCTGTTGCAAGTCTATAAAACCTATATACAATTTTTTATTATTATTATTATTATTATTATTATTATTATTATTATTATTATTATTATTATTATTATTATTATTATTATTATATATATATATATATATATATATATATATATATATATATATATATATATATATATATATATATATATATATATATATATATATATATATATATATATATTTATTTATTTATATATATATATATATATATATATATATATATATATATATATATAATTTAATTTTTGAAGGGTGTTTAATGGAATTGTTATTCTCGGTATGGCTTGTGATCGCATTAATAATGCTGAAATTCAGAGATCAAGAAATTGCTCTGAAAGCGTGGATAGAACAGCTACTAAAACGGGTCTGCAAGTGTCTTCGACTCCCTCGAGAGATCGCAAGCGAATACCCTCTGCCAAAGGGCCTGAGTTGGTATGTTTAGAGGAAACGTCCAACTCGTTTACTCTTGGTGAACATGAAGATTCAAAGAATACAACGAATTTAAAAGGAGGAGGTAGATCTTTTTGTGAAAATGTTTCTTCCATCAATTTGCTGCAGGATACTTCTAATTCTGCAGCAGAAGAAGATTGTCCTTCGCTTACATTTTTAGGAGAGTCTCAAAGCGGCCTATTCGCTAATAGTATGGTAAATCTTTCCTCCGTTGGGCTTAATAAAGGAGTTTCAGATCACGATCAAACTGCCACTCAAATTACCCAAGATATTTCACCTGATATATCTCTGGAGAAAGCTTTTGGAGGTTGTATTACTTCCGATGGAACAGATATTGAAGAAGTTAGTCAAGTTATTGAAACAAAGGTTTCTCCATTCAATTTTGATGACAATTCAAAAGTTCATCGTCGTAAAGATGAATCTAATACATCAGCAAACTTTCTTTCTTTTACAAGTACACAAAGTTGTCCCTGCTTCACTGAGATTCAATATCAAAAAGATAAAAATGTTGAAAGTAGTGATTATAGTGAAGATGGAAAATTACTAGATGAAGATACTAGTAAAACAAGCTAGTGTAAGTAAATAACTGAATCTAGTTTATGTAAATTATATCTTCGATTATAGTTCTTGGAACATCACCCTAAAGGGGTTTAACAAATTTTTTTATTAGGATCCGAGGACCTTGGCGGG
>JABUQX010042781.1:37500-42333 GCA_015478945.1 Trachelipus rathkii
ATAATTACTACATTAAATTTTATATAATAAAAAGGAATAAAAATTATGGGCCTATTAGATGGCCTACTTGTTGGCCTACATAAAAATCGAAAGATATTAGTGGCCAAACGGAAATCGGGCGTAGGTTCCCCATGAAAGTGGCTTACATAAAATAATAGGCCCTTAGTATATACTAACCTAAGGGTGCTACCATGAGGATAAGCTAGCTAAGTATTTATAAATAAAAATATATAAAGAAATACGTTATAATAACGGCCACTTTCACAGGATACCAACATCAATCACTATTATAACACTGTAATACATTAATAACTATAATTGAACTGTCCATTTCACTCACCATGGCATAAAGAAGTAAATCACATGCTTTAATAAGCTTCAGATAATATAAAATAATAAAATATTCATAAATCTTCTGAGCAATTGGAAAGCGTCGATGCCGTGCGAAAATGGCGGCAAGATAAGATGAGAACGCTACTCAAAAATATTGAAAGATTTGCTATTGCCATAGTGAGAAAATAGAGTTCGTTAATAAACTCCGCTATTGCATTTGCGTGCTATGTTGGTAAGATTGACCTGACCTCAATTACCACAGATACTCCCCTGCAGTGCTGAAGGCACGAAACTATTCCAAATAGCGCGCCGGCCATCGAATGTGCCTACCCCTGCTCGATATTCTAGTAAGCGGTTGGGATGGAGTCTGGACAGGATTCCCAGATTGTGAGCGGGTGATCGGGCGAGTCGGAACATCTGCGTGTGTCGTAAGAGTAGCCCGAGGTGGAGCTGGAGTTGAAGAATCCTGAGCCGGAGTGGAGGGAGGCAAGGATGACGATGACCGTGCGGGTGGAGTCTGAGCCAGTCGCAACCGTGCGTCGCTGCAGGAGAAGGAGGCGGCGGGCGGATAAGACAAGCCGAAGCCAGGAAATGATGAGGTGGAGGAGAAGGAGGCGGAAGAGATGCAGAACAGGAGGAAGCGATGCAGGTGGAGAGATAGGAACGTTAAAAGAACGAGCTGAAGGAGGAGAAATTGAAACAAAAGGTAAAGCGTCAGGGTCGAGAACAGGAAGAGGATTCGCCTCGAAGAAAGCAGGCTTAAGACGGTCGATTGAAACGACTTCTGTGCGTGTGGGACGCTGGATCGTGAAGAATTTCTCCTTCCTAAGTATCACAGGAAAAGGTCCGTCGTACTTAGGTTGGAGAGCGGTGCGGTGGGAGTCATGTCGAACAAAGACATGAGTGCAGGAAGAAAGGTCCTTAGGGATATAGGAATGCACCTTGTGTGGACGAGAAGGAGTTGGTCTCCACGACGAAGCACAGCGCCTCAAGCGGGTAAGATAAGCAAGCGGGTCGGCTGTAGAAGGAGGAGAAGACTGAGAGAAGAAGTCACCGGGAAGACGAAGAGGAGAACCATACACTAAATCAGCAGCCGAACAGTGCAGATCCTCTTTAACAGCCGAACGAATGCCAAGCATTACGAAAGGGAGAGCGTCAGTCCAATTTTCCGGATTGGGCTGAGCTAGAAGAGAAGCCTTTAGCTGACGGTGGAAACGTTCAATAATGCCGTTCGCTTTTGGATTGAAAGAAGTCGTGTGAATCTTCTCTGAACCAAGAAGATTCATCAAATCTCTCAATAAGAAGGATTCAAAAGGTCTACCTTGGTCGTTGTGACAGAAAGCGGCCACACGTAGCGCGAATCCAATGAGCCAAGAAGCTTTAGCTATGGAGGATTCCGCGTTGGCAACAGGAGGGGGAATACGCCTCGGTCCATCGTGTGAATACCTATCTATGCCGTAAGAATGTATTTCTTACCGCGTGAGGGAGGCAAAGGTCCAACGATGTCGATGTGGACACGTTCAAAAGCGAGCACAAGGGGTAAGAAAGTGCCTAGCGGGGACTTTGTGTGACGGTGGACCTTAGATTATTACGTTTGTGCAGGGAAAAACAAGTGCGAACACCAAGTTGGCTACGGTCGGCATTTCAGATCAGGCCACACAATCGGGGGCGCAAACGCAGTTTTTGCGTGAAGCCTCAAATGCCAGGGTGGGAAAAGCGAGTGAAGATTGAGGAAAACAGCCTTACGGAATGATGCAGGTACGAAAGGACGAGGAGATCCCTGAGAGACATCGCACAGAAGTTTCTTCTCTACTCCAGGGAGTTGGAGCACTCCAGCTTGAGAGAAGAATCTTGTGGAAGTGCAGGATTTTCAGTAGTCTGGCACGTTGCCATATCGTTGTAGTCGATGTTGGGCTAAAGGCTGAAATCGCGTTGATTTCAATGCGGGAGAGAGCGTCAGCAGTGAAAGTTGTCGACACCTGAAATATGTCTGACATCAGTAGTGAACTGTGAGACATATTCAAGGTGACGAGCTTCTCGAGGAGAGTGCCGTTCTTTTCTGGAGACCATAGCGAAGGTAAGTGGCTTTGTGATCAGTGAGTATGTGGAAATCACGACCCTCCAGAAAGTAGCGGAAATGACGGACGGCGAGATACATCGCAAGTAATTCCCTCCCGAAAGCACTGTAGCGAGTCTCAGGAGGTTGCAACTTGCGAGAGAAAAAGGCGAGAGGAAACCACACTCCGTTCAGGTGCTGCTGGAGAACCCCTCCGACAGCAATAATCGGAGGCTCTACCCTGAACTCTGGGGTTCGGAGTGAGTCCTGAGGGTGGACTAAGAAGTGTGGGTGAAAGGAGGTGCTTCTTTGGGTCAAAAGCAGCCGTAGCTTCGTCAGACCAGTCTACTTTTGTAGAACTGCCTCGGGTGCTTGGGGCGGATGAAGCGGTGAAGGGGGTCGACAGAATATCCGACGCCGCATTTCGAGAAAAACGTGATAGAGTTAAGCATGGCGAGGTACTGACGAAGCTGCTTCTGAAGACAGGCTAGGAAGGTGCGAATATGGCTTCCCGAGCTTGCAAGAGGAACAAATGCATCAGCTGAAACAGTTGTGGTCCTAGGAGCGGTAAACTAACGTGTACCGAAGACAACACTTTGCCCGAGTTGACAAAGCATGTGCCACATTCGTCAACCTGGCAAAAATGCAACGTAGATGTTGCTCATGCTCTGCAGGAGAAGAGGAAGCTATGAGGAGGTCATCGAGATAACAAGCGAAAGGGAGAACCTCTAAGAAACGTCATCCGATGAGCGTTGAAAAGTCTGAGCTGCACCCCTCAAACCGAATCGCATTCTGTCCTAGCGCGATGACGCCAAAAGGAGCGATGAAGGCCGTCTTCGGTATTGTCCTCTAGTGGCCGACTGGGTCTGGTGGTACGGACCCTCACAAATCCAATTTACCTTAAAATGGATTTAACCAAGCCCGATTAGAGGCTGAAACAGACTGGTTGTTGAGGGAACCGGTAGCGGTCTGGTATCGTACAAGCGTTCAAGCCCTAAAACTCTCCCACAGGCTCCAATCAGAAGCAACCTTTAGGGAACCATATGGAGGGGGAGGACATGAAACTTTTGGAAAGGGCGGGACGATACAAAGTTTGAGCATTGCCTCAAACTCCGCCTTGGGCTGGCCTTGAGCTTGTCAGTGAAGGGCAGACGCCGAGCACGAAGCGAAAGTGGGAGAGCCAGTAGTCTCTATATGATGGTGCACAGAATGTTGAACAGGAGATAGAAGAGACACAAGGGTTAATCGCGTACCTTCTGAACAATCTCCGTTTGCTCCGCATTGTTGACTCTGGTGGTCGCAATGGGTGGGTGAGGACGGCGGGCTCGGGAGTTCGGCGGGACAACTGGTTTTGTCTTCGTGGCGTCGGCGTGGCGTCGGAAGTCGAAATTTTTGTTTAAGTGGAGTTCGGAGTCGGAAAGATCTCTCTCAATGGAGGGAGAATAGGTCGCGCAACCGCAGAGAGCCTTTAAGAGCATGAAGAAACTACGGGTACTTGAGAAGACAGAGACGTCAACCGCGGTCACATCTCCTGTTTTCTTAGATCGACAATTACGGTCGAGAATGTGAAGTAACATCAGCTCCCAAAATGGTTTGGGTAACGTCAGCGACTACACGAATACCCAGGGGGAATTGACGGCGGGAGCAGAGGTTCTAGGGTGCACAAACCGCTCACCATATGACAAGGGATGGTACTACCCATGTTGCTGCGTAAAGAGCCCCGGTCAGGAAAGAGGGACAGCGGACTTTTTGGGTAGTATCTCGAGGAAGAAGCGAAAACCGACGCTACCGGTGTGATCAGAAAGAACAAAGGTTTGTAGACCCTGTCGAAAGGCGCAGGACATCCTGTGAGATTGAAGAATGAGCGGAGATGGCAGAACAAACAGAGGGGTGGGCCAGTGTATCCACCGCCTTTATGACGTGCTAAGAAAGGGGTTTCCCGAAAAGTACAGGGTTGGTTGGGCACATACACCTTTTCGCTTTCAGGCCGACACCGATGGTCGATAAAACAATCCCATCCGTTAGGGTATTGCGTCGGGCCTGGTGTTGGAGAACGGTCAGAGAAGCGACGACCTGAAGAGGAGCGGTTGTGGGAACGAAGAGTCCCTTGGGAGACCGCAGCATAGCGGAGATTCGGACATAGGCTTCCGCCCTTGATGTTCTGCATGGCGCATGTTCCAAAGTAGATTAAGACGCGCCTCTATAATCCCCGAAAATCGGGATGAACAAGGGGGTTCGTGAGAGGCGCGGAGATGGACCAGGGCGTGAGGGATGGGGGCTGGTACACCGGGTAAGAAGAGATAGGCATGCGGAAAGAAGGAACCGAAGAAAACCGGCAGGTGTGGGGGAAGAAAAGTATAAGGAGAAGAAAGCGAAGAAGACAGGGGAGGCAAAGAGGTAGTAGGAAGAGGAAATGCCTGAGCTGCAGAAGAAGAGGAGACAGT
>JABUQX010042782.1:0-14153 GCA_015478945.1 Trachelipus rathkii
GCGACCTGCACACAAAAGCACAAATACCTCCCAAACAAATGCAACATATTACAGTTCCCCAATAAACCATACGAAACATGCCACACACTATATACGCCCCACCAAACACAATATTCCCAACACAAACCCAACAACGACCCCAAAGTCAACCACCGACTACACCTACAACTCTTTTACACATTCCTTCACTCCACAGAAAAATTTGCAACAAAAATAATTATTCTCACAGGAAGAAGCTGCGTCACCAGAACCAATTTCTCATACACCCACAACATCACCACATTCTCCAACACTATACAGACCAAATTTGGCACAAAGACAACAACCCGCTTTCCTTAAAGCCTCTTCCCATGCACATATTAAATTATCAACACCAAATTTCTAGATCTCACTTTCCCCTCCAAAACTATCTTCTAAAATTAAGACCAGAAAATTTTAAACACTAAGAAAAACATTAAGACCTTTCAGACTAGTCAAAGAAAAGTGCGGCGTCACAAAAAGCCAATGCATTTCAATATCTTTTTTTTTTGTCTTTTCCCCAAACATCATGTCCATTTTTTTTCCATTTTTTATTATACCTTAAATACTAACAATATAATAACGTCCAATTTTTCACTTTTTATTATATCTTAAATACTAACATCATAGTCATGTTCATTTTTTTTATTTTTTATTACATCTTAAATACCAACAACATAATCACTCAAAAAGAAATTCCCTCTAAGATAACTTTTGAAAACACATTCCCAAATTCCACATTTCTTACCACAAGATTCCTGTTTATTGTTTCATTTAGAATATCACTTTTATCATTTCAACGATAAAAGAATTTCTTTCCAAATGAGGAAAAGAATGAGCCAAAGAAATAGTTATTTTGAAACGCTAACCATGAAACCACGCAAAACATTAAAGAACACAGACAAACACCCCATCCATTCGACACTTTAAACCAAAATATTTAGACCCAACATATACTCAGTATCCATGCCATAACTTTTCCTAACTTCTATTTTGTTGACTTTAACCAGTCTCATTGCCTTTTATTTTTCTACCTTCTTCCACGAACTCCTATCCTATGCTTACTACCTCTACTGCACCCACTATAATCCTAAACCAGCACTATCTACTTATCCTTATTTACACTAATCCAAATACTCCAGCACCGAAATATGAACATTTCTTCAAAAAAAAAAAAAAAAAAAAAAAAAAAAATTCCCCGAGCCGGGTCTATTTCAAACTTCATTCATATTACATTGAAATGAATTTCTAATTAAAATATCAACAGACTTTAATTAGAATTTCCCGAAATATTTTTTATTTCAAATTTGCTTTTTTCATCCCTTACTTCTTCCAAAACACGCGGAACAGATTGTTTATTAGCAAAGCGAATGTCAAAGAGTGTTATTGTTTTTCGTTTTCTTTTTTTCCTTCTCCTGCTCATTCCCAATCTACTGCTGTGTACTTACCTAAGAATTTAGATTCTAATATCGTTGCTAATCAGTTTTAATTGATAAACCTAATGGTTTAAAATACAATAATTTTAAAAGTAAAAATTCGGAAAAATTGGCTTTAGCCGTGATGGCATCGTTTGCTCCGAACAACCTTCCGAACATCCTTCAATTTTCCACATCTTTTTTTTCATAAAGGAATTAAATTTTTCACCACAGACTTCGTTTATATATCATTAAAACCATTATTAGTTTACAAATATAATCCTTTGATTAAATTTTAGTTTCCTTTAATTTTATGCTTTCAAAGTCACATTAAAATACCATAAGGTTTGCAGACATCTATAAGAAATAAAACCATTTTCGAGGCTATCGACAGCCTTATTTTCCATTTCCTATAATTGACGTTTTTACCATAGGTAGGGACCGACCGGGGCGGGAATTTTGCCAGGGCCGGGGCCGGGGCCGGGGCCGGGGTTAGCTAAAATTAGAGATGCAAGTCAAAAACACTGAAAGTCTTAAAACTTAGGATGAAAATTAAATATAATTTCAATTAATTAATAATTTTAATTATAAAAAAGGAATACATTTAATTAATTAAATTAAATAAATATTTTTGAAAGAATTTTTTAGAAAATAATTGATTTTCTAGAAGAATAAGTTGTATTAAATATATATATATATATATATATATATATATATATATATATATATATATATATATATATTTTTATATATATATATATATTATATATATATATATATATATTTATATATTATATATATATATATATATATCTATATATATTATATATAATATATATATATATATATATATATATATATATATCTATTATATATATATATATATATATATATATATATATATATATATATATTTATATTATATTATTATATTTATATATATATATATAAATATTAATATATATATATATATATATATATATATATATATATATATATATATATATATATATATATATATATATATATATATATATATATATATATATATATATATATATAAATTTGCTTGAACGCAAGTAGTAATATACCCGACATTTATAATAAAAATAAGGCGTACATGACTGATCTTGCCCACTTCTATGGCTTGCCAAAGATTCACAAGCCTAATCACCCCTTACGCCCTATCATTTCCAATACTAATTGCACTACTTATAAACTTTCTTCCTGGTTATCTTCTCAATTAAAACCATTAATCGGCAAAATTTCACCTTCCCATCTCATCAATACAGAAGATTTCATACAACGTATTCATACACTTAATCCTTCCACACACCAATTTCTTAGCTTTGACGTCACCTCCTTTTTCACTTCCGTACCTGTCCCATTTACTCTAAACTTACTAGAAAACTATATTCAAGAACATAACATCACTTTAAATTATCCTTTCTTCCTTCTTAAGCAACTTATTTCTCTCACACTTGATCACAGTTTCTTTACTTTTAACAATTCTTTTTTACAAACAAACTTATGGCCTCTCAATGGGTTCTCCTTTATCTGCCACTTTAAGCAATATTTTTATGGAACTCTTTGAACACCACTACATTATTCATCACCCTTCTCTTTCTAATGCCACATGGCTTCGTTATGTGGACGACGTGTTCTGCGCACTTCCAAATGACATCAATATAAATTTCATTACAACATATCAATAACATTCATCCCTCTATCTTCTTTCAAACATGAATTACCTATTAACTCTTCCCTATTTTCTTGATACTTTAATTTCATGGAAAAACTTTCCACATCTATCCTTTTGTCTACAGAAACCCACTTCTTCCTCCTCTTATATACATTGGTTTTCGACTCATACTATACTAACACAAAATGAGCTACACTAAACTGCCCCTATCTTAGAGCCTTCGAGTTTGCTCCCTCCTAACTCCAACAGACAACTCAATTTCTTTTTTTACTTTCCATCAACTAAATATACTCCTTATGCTTAATTCAGCATTCGCAAAGCCAAACAAAAATTCTATAATAGTAACCCTCCCATTTCTCACACCACTTTTCTTATCTTCCCATTCCTTATAATTTAAATTATCAATTAAAAGAACATCTTCCCAAAAATATTCGCTTTATAAAAAGTAATACAATTCCCTTGAAAAAGTTGTTAAACCCCCTAAAACTAATACTTATCAAACGCAATGCATTTATAAAATTCCCTGCTATGACTGTCCATCTGTTTACATCGGCGAGACTAATGATCTACCAAGACGAGTTAAACAACATAAACATGATCTTATCAAAGACTCTCCTAATTCAGCTTTAACAGTCCATCGAACTCTGCACGACCATAAAATCAATATAAATTCCGTTTCTCCATTGAAATACATCAATCAAGTTATGAAGAGGAAAATAATTGAATCGTCATATATATACAATACTGATAATTTTAATAAAATACCGGGCGAAGTGAGCCTTGACATTATTCAAAATTCTATACTCCTAAATTCAGGATGCCTTAAGGATGTGAAGAGGAGGGACGGCCAACTAAATTATAACAAATTTCGAATAACTTTTTATGGGGTTAGGAAAAATGGTACAGATATGTAGATGATATTTTTGCATCTATTCCTCCCAATATTAACCCACATAACATTCTCGGTTTCCTCAACACTATTAACCCTAACATTAAATTCACCATTGAAACTTCCAGAAATAATTCCCTACCATTTCTTGACGTTCTTGCAACCTGGTCAAATAATCTCACTACTCTCCAATTCTCTGTTTACCGTAAACCTACTTACAACCCAAGTTACATACATTGGTTTTCGTCCCATTCAACCAACACAAAAATAGGAACACTTTCTTCCTTATTCCTCAGAGCTCTAAGAATATGCTCTTTCCATTTCCTACAATCCGAATTTGATTACCTTTTCTCTATTTTTAACAAACTTTCCTACCCCAACTTCATTATACAACGAGCACTTAAACTAGCAAAAAAATCCTTCTATCAACTGCACACTCACAAACACTCTAAAAACAATCTTTTCTTACCCATTCCTAACATTCCTCTTAAACAATAAAAAACATCTTACCCAATAATTTCAGTCTTACCTCTTCAGGAAATCTACCCCTCAAAGCTATTCTTAGACTTAACATAAATCGACCCACTACCATACCCCAATGTGTTTATAAAATTCCTTGCCTTCATTGCAACTCCTTATACTCGGCGAAAGCTCAATGATTTTAAGCGTAGCACTGGTACCACACAACATGACCTTACGAATGCAATCAATATTTCTGCCTTACTTTACATCGTTCCACACATTACCCACTATCAGACGTTAACAACATGACTCTTATCAATACATTCAAAAGATTTACACAGAAGAAAACTATTTGAATCCTACTGCATCCCCTTAACACCACCTAATGGGTACATATAGACAAAAAGGCGAATTCAATATTAATCCCACTCTTAACAACATTATGAACTCCCTAATTTCTATTTAAAAATCTCAAATCAAAATATAAATTTAAACTTTTTAATTTTTTATTGTTAATATAAATTTAAACTTTAGTCTTACAAAGAACTGCACCTGATGAGGTTTCCGAACAAGAAACGAAAATTTGTGCTTAATAATAATAAAAAATCTTACTTTAGATAAAATACCGACTCTTCTAAATTATTTACAAGTTTCTCTTTAAAGGCTTCTATTATAATATACTATAATATATAAATATATAATATATATATATATATACTATATATATATATATATATTATAATATATATATATATTATTATATATATTATATATATATATATATATATAATTATTATATATATAATATATATATATATATATATATATATATATATATAAGGCCGTAGCCAAGGGGTTTGAACCCCCACCGAAATTATTTTACCAAATTTTTTTATGAATTTAGTGTCTTAATTTTAGTTTATAAGAATAATAAATATACAATGAAGCAATTAAGAGTACATATTAAAGAAATGAGGAAAACATATTTATGGCTCTTGAAGATTTTTTAAATTTAATGACTGTTGAAAGGCCAAAAGGAGAATCTCCAACGAAGGCAATACTTCGAATGTTGAAATAAATAGTGACTTCCTGATGGAAACGACATGAGGTGGACGCAGCAATGATGAAAAGTTTTAAAAATATTCAAGCTGTCGAAAATATATACAGCGCCTTGCATGTTCGATGATGTTGACATTCATATGGAGTAAAGCATAGTAGAAGCTCTATTAGCACAGTTAAAACAACTGGGCATTATTTTACTTTTCCAAGACGAAAACTATTTTAAAAGAAAAAATCTTTCCTATTTATTCTTTTTGTTGTGGTAACCGTGCATCTCGTAAGTTATATCGATATGTGAACGAGAACAAAGACCTCTTAATTTAAGTTTTGATTGTACTAGTATATTGCCGTGAACAGCTTCAATTCCGCAAGAGTACATTACCCACTTTCCAAGTAAATGAGTTTCTAAGAAAATGCATTTGGGCTCGTCGAAGTATGTGGAAACTCCTGGTCTGTAGTTATTGTACTTCAAATGGGTATTTCTTTCAATATGAATTAGTTGTAGTGATCCGTTTAACACTTTGGCTTTTATTCCAGCCCCCACAAAAATGCTGTAATCAGTGGAACATACCTCGAAAAATGTCCTAGTGGATAATACAAATGCTTGATTTTCTTCTTCGCTCATTGGAGCTGTAATTTCACCTTTCAAAGTTCGGCATAAGTGAGAAGCGCTCTTAAAATCTCTTTGTTTCGGGAAAACAACATAATCATGGAGGTTCACAACGCAGACAGAACTTTTTAAAATGTTTATGAAGTTTGCGGAATCACTAATTCTCCATACGTTGCCAAATGTGAGCTGATCATTCTCGAATTTTAAAGCGTCACAAGTTAAAAAAGTTTGAACCTAAGCATCATCAAACAAATTTCCCGGATAAATATAGGTAGAAAAGCACCGCATAAAAGTTTCTTCCTAAAGTAATAACTACCGAGAACTACATGCTTGTTCAACCCAATATTGGCTCCTTGGCTTCGAATTGTAGATCGCTCTCTTCCACAGCAAAAGGGAATATCTAGAAGGAGTAATTACTACGAAGTTGACCTTAAATAGCTTCTTTGCCCATGGCATTAACAAATTGCCTAATCAGTCGAAGATTGATATGGATGAGGGATAAATTTTAGCTGTCGAAATATAGTTAATGGTGTTCGCTGCACTCACAATCATATTGGCCTGTGAAAACAACTGGGCATTATTTTAGTTTACCAAGGTGGAAACTATTTTATTATAAAAATAGGAAAAATTTTCCACCAGAAAACAAAATGGATAAAACTAACACGAATATGGGAAATATGTCGGTGGAGAGTTGCGATGGATGGTACAATTTAGAATAGTTTTTAAAGCAATTGTTGAAACTTTCGGAGGGCATGAGTGGATCAAGATATTGAACTTTCT
Source organism: Trachelipus rathkii (assembly GCA_015478945.1). Classification (NCBI taxonomy): domain Eukaryota; kingdom Metazoa; phylum Arthropoda; class Malacostraca; order Isopoda; family Trachelipodidae; genus Trachelipus; species Trachelipus rathkii. Next base: position 6,936 of record JABUQX010042782.1, read on the forward strand.
TCAAAAGCCTAAAATCTTTTTAAATTTGTAATCACGAGTATATTTCTTTAAGAAGAATTATGATGCCCACTTTATAGCTCTCGACCCATTCATGTTACAGATTGGCAGTCTCCATATAATGACAAGAATGCTTTTAATCATACTGAACATCGAAATGGCTTCTTTTGAAAATTTTCGCCCAAATGTCAGGAAAATTTTTCAAGAATTATGGAAGTTGTAAATTTGCAACATAACTTCGGCTTTCTCTTAATAAAGAAATGAGTATGTTCAGTGCCAGAATCAATGTAATACGAAAATAAATCAAGCAATTGCAATTAGTTTTCTTGATGATTTTTCAAACCAGTAAGCCACAGATCCATCTTTACCAATCTTAGTAAAATGATTCCATTGATATCTAATAAAAGGTTTACGAATTTTGTAAATAAACTTGATCTATTCAGTCGCATTTGGATAGTTAAGGATTATAGCATTTATCTCAGTCACAATGTGAACTCCAGAAAGAAGTTTATCTACTCTGAAAAGGCAATACAAAATTGAAGGTTAAATAATGAATCTAACTCCAAATGTTTTTCCAATTTATTTCGAAAATTTAGTTTTGTTACAACTCTTTTGTTATTATTTTTTCACTACTAATAATATAGTTATTATATTAAGAATGACAATCCTATCACTACCAATAGGCAAGGATATGGAAAGGTGCTTTGCATACCATTTAAAATAAAATCTTGAAGATAATTTAATTTGTAGAGGGCTTTTGAAAACTTAATCCAAAGAACAAAGAATAGATAAACAGTGAAACGCTATAAGCTAAGTATTCCCATAATATATGTTTGTGCTTTAGAACAACACGTGGCTTAAGATAGGCTAGGTTCAACCCAATAATAATAATAATAATAATAATAATAATAATAATAATAATAATAATAATAATAATAATAATCATAATAATAATAATAATAATAATAATTAAATAATAATAATAACTAATGATATAATAATAATTATAATAATATAATAATAATAATATAATAATAATGTAATCTAATCAATCATATAATATATTGAAATCAATTATAATATTAATAATAATAATAATAATAATAATAATAATAATAATAATAATAATAATAATAATAATAATAATAATAATAATAATAATAATAATAATAATAATAATAATAATATAATAATAATAATAATAATAATAATAATAATAATAATAATAATAATATACTATAATAAAAAAATACATATAATAATAATAATAATAATAATATTATAATAATACTAAAATAATAATAATAATAATAATAATAATAATAATAATAATAATAATAATAATAATAATAATAATAATACTAATAATAATTAATAATAATAATAATAATAATTATATTAATAATAATAATAATAATATAATAAATAATAATAAATAATAATAACTAATAATATAAATAATAATAATATAATAATAATAATATATAATAATAATAATAATAATAAATTTATATATAATATATATATATATATATATATATATTATATATATATAATATATATATATATATATATATATATATCTATCTGAAAAGTATAATACATATAAATATATTGTTATATATATATATATATATATTATATACTATATATAGTTATTATATATATATTATAATATATATATATAATATATATATACTATATATATATAATATATATATACTATATATATATATATATATATATATATATATAATAATTATATTTATATATATATAATATATATATTTATATTATATATATATTGTGTATATTTTGGATATTTATTTCTGTGCGTCAATTAACATCTTTCTTCAAAAACGCAGAAGACAGATATTATCATCACATGAAGCTACAATATCTTGAGTACGCGGGTAAGCTGTTTTTCATCATTAACTCGGAAAGAAAATGATGGAACAATGAGAAGGTTGCAATATAAGAGGACTCGTTGGAGAAAAATATAGCATGTTGGTACCTGAGACACTGGGAAAAACGAGGACAAACCTAGAACACGAAGTTATATAATATATATATATATATAATACAGTATATATATATATATATATATATATTACACATATATATATATATATATATATATTATATGTATATACATATATATATATTATATATATATATATTATTATTATATTATATGTTAAAAATTATTAATAAGAGAGAGAGAGAGATAAATAGAGAAAAGAGAGAGAAAGATATATATATATATAGAGAGAGAGAGAGAGATATATAGAGAGAGCCTTCATATGTGAGTACTCCATCGAAAAGTTCTCATCCCTCTTAAGCCCTGCCGTGCGCTCCCTTTCCTCGAATCTCTGCCATATGTCCCCCCACTGGTGTGTTTAGCAGGGGCGTTATTTACGCCACCAGATACATGCCCCAACTGTCAATTTTATGAACCTGAAACGCATAAAAGAGAATATCCCTCAAAGTGAACAATATCAATACAAACAACATCACTACAAACTTTCAAAATGGATATCCGAACAATTCAAACCGCTAATCAGTAAAATCTCAACTTCACACATCACCAACACTACCGATTTCATTTCTAAAATACAAAACATCAACCCACATTCATTTCAATTTGTTAGCTTCGATGCGGTATCACTGTTTACTTCCATACCGGTTCCTCTTGCCTTATCCTTACTGGAGCGTCATATACTTGACAATAACATAACCCTCACATATCCTTTCGATCTATTAAAAAAACTTGTCAATGTTACTTTAGAACACAATTTCTTCCACTACAACACGAAATATTTTAAACAAAAACATGGTCTAAGTATGGGCTCGCCCCTCTCCCCCATCATCAGTAATTTGTTCATGGAGTTAGTAGAAAAATATCACTTCTTCCCCCACCCTCTGTTCGAAAATCTTCACTGGTACAGATATGTGGACGATGTGTTCTGCGCAGTCCCCAATCATGTCAATCCACAAAACATACTCACGTTCATCAATTCTTTCAATAACAATCTACAATTCACAATAGAAGTACCAAATGGCAAATCCCTTCCCTTCCTAGATACTTTAATTGAGTGGAGTGACCCCACAGTTTTGAGTTTTTCAATATACAGAAAACCAACATCCCAAAACAACTACATCCATTGGTATTCATTCCATACCATCAGTACAAAAATAGGCACCCTCTCATCCCTTTTCCTAAGAGCACTTCGCATATGTTCCCCTTCAACTTTACAAAAAGAATACAATTTCTTATTTTCAACTTTCCAAAAACTACAATACCCGAATCACATTATCTCAAAAGCCCTAAAAAAGCAAAAGAAAAATATTATCACACACGCAACCCTAGAGTTCAAGACAACATCACTTACCTACCTGTCCCCTACCCACTTTCGAATAACTTAAAGCAAATAATACCAAAAAACATCATCACCACCCCATCAAACACATTACCATTGAAAAAAGTTTTAAAACCCAATAAATTTAAAAATATCAACAACACACATTGCATTTATAAAATACCATGTCATAACTGCCCAAAAATCTATATTGGGGAAACCATAGATTTCAAAAGGCGCAAGCAACAACATAAAGATGACCTGACGGACGACAGCCAAAATTCAGCCTTGACCAGCCATAGAAGAAATCTCAATCATAAAATAAATATAGAAAATATGCAACCCATCATGTACGCATCAGATAATAAAAAGAGAAAAATTATAGAATCATATTGCATAAAAAACAGCTCTAATTACAATAAAATAACAGGTGAAATAAATATAGATGAAGCACAAAATTTAATCATGACAAACACAAAATTCTACAAAAAAATCCTGCAAAAAATAAAAAACTGACAACCACCCGGATTTCATAATAGCAGCTCCAGTTCCTCTCTCATCAACGTAGAAGACTTTTTAATTTCAAAAAGCTCACCTGAAGAGGCCACGCGTAATGCTGGCGAAATATAGTGAGCAATACCTCAGTAAATAAAGAATTTTCCATGTTTTAACAATATTTTAAAGTTTCTTATTTTTATTACTGTGTATAATAACAAGCAGCATCCACATATAAAATATGTTAAGAAAATATGATTAAAATCTAAATTTTTAAGCCAAATATATATATATATATATATATATACATACATATATATTAAATTTAATAAGAGAGTTAAGACATATGTTTTTATTTATTATATACAGAGTATATGTTATGAAAGAAAGATATGCTGTTATTTGTGGCGTTAAGGTAAAGTATATGGTGTTAAGTTATGTTGTTAGCAGTTAGTTGTTGTTAAGCAGCAGCATATATATATATATATATATATAAATATATAGTTAGTATATATATATATATATATATATATATATATATATATGTTATATATATATATATATATATCCAAAGAAATATGGCAACTATTGAGATCAGAATTTATTTTATTTGGGGTGGTGTCGTTAGTTATGTTGCGGAAGTAAAGCTTAACTTGAGGAAAGATCTTCCACTAATGGTAAAATTAGAATTCAACGTAAATTTATATAATGCTGTAAAACAACTAACTTAAAAAAATAGAGTATAATCATATATGTAAAAACTAATCTTTCTTGACATTGTCAATATTTCATTGATGTTCTACCTGGTCCTGGCAAAGGCGAATGCCAGACCGTTGGTCTGGTTGAATCCGGTGAAGCGTGGGAACTCCTCATTTTATTCCTGGTGGCAAAACCGCGCAATATTGTATTTGCTTTGGTTTACATCCCCGGGGTTGTAGATTTGATATATCTACAGTTTTCAACTCTCTTTAGCTAACCCTCCATCCGATCCACAATACCTTCCAGAATACCTAGAGATCATAAACCGCCTCCTCTCAGTTTCCTAGAGTATACAAATCAACAACAATACTCTTGATAATAATAATAATAATAATAATAATAATAATAATAATAATAATAATAATAATAATAATAAATAATAATAATAATACAATGAATAATATTAATAATAATAATAAATAACAATAATAATAATAATTAATAATAATAATAATAATAGCACACACACACACACACACAAAATAATAATAATACAATAAAAATAACAATAATAATAATAATAATAATAATAATAATAATAATAATTTTCGTCACTAATGTCGAACCGCCCCCGTAATAATAATAATAATAATAATGCAGAATAATAATAATAATAATAATAATACTAATAATAATAATAAATAAATAAACAAATTAATAAGAAACAAATAAATATTTTTTTTAACAAAATAAATAAATAAATGAAATAAATAAATAAATAAAATGAAAATAATAATATATAAATTTTATACTCATATATATATATATATATATATATATATATATATATATATATATATATATATAAATATATATAATATATATATATAGTTATTATATTGTTATATATACATAGTTATTAAGTATATAAGATATATGGTAAATAGATATATATATATATATATTTATAGTAAGATCTATATATATAGATAAATAAATATATTATATATATATATATATATATATATATATATATATATATATATATATATATATATATATGTGTGTGTGTGTGTGTGTGTGTGTATTTCTTTTTTTTTTTTTTTTTATAAACATTTTAATCTATTTTATTAACTTTTCATTTGTCTCAGTCTCTTGTTAAACTTTTCTGCTTTATTGAAATAAAAAAATTCCTCGCATCAGTTACAAGAGAATCAACTGATTTTTTTCTTTCTTGACCTTCAGAGATTTTTCTAAAACGTTTTACATGACCCCTATCATACAGGTACTTGACCCCCTACAACGCAAAATAATTGAATCCCTTTGTATAAAAAATCTCCCCAACTATAACAAACTACAAGGCGAATACTCTTTAGATCCCACACTTAACAAATTATTGATCACCACACCTTTTTTCAAAAAAATCTTAACAAAACATACCTAATTAACTTATTCTTCTTACCATTTTATTATATTTAAGGTTTCCACTTTTCATTGATTTAAATTAAAAAAAATTTAGTTTTCCATTCACTGCGTCGGACAGAGGATCCAGCACGGACCGAAAGCTAACGCCCTTCACAATTCAGAAGACTTTTTCTTGTAATATATATGTAATATTTATTGTGTTTATGATTACTTCAGCCCTCTTATTTTTCTATATATATATGAGCAGTATATATATATATATATATATAGCAGCAGTATATATATATATATATATATATATATATATATATATATGCATATGAGGTATATATATATATATATATATATGTATATATATATATAGTATATATATAGTATATATATATATATATATATATATATATATATAAGATATATATATATATATATATATAAGTATATATATGTTATTATAGCAGCAAGAACGCCCGATTTCTATCTGGCCCCAAACCTCTATAAAAAACTGTGGATACGACACTGTCTGCTCATACTTCGCATGGATACGAATGTAGATGTCCAATATTTTGAGGATGTGGGAGCAGCAAGGAGCAGCATATTAGTTATATATATATTATATATATATTATATATATATATATAATATATTGAGTATGTATATATATATATATATATATATATATATATATATATATATATATATATATATATATATATACATATATATTGATATATATATTGATATAAATATATATATATTATACATATATATAGATATATATATATAGAAAACAAAAAAAAATATATACAATATATATAGCATATTATTTAGTATATATATATATAAGAAAGATATATATATATATATATATACATATATATATATAGATATATATATATGTATATATTGTTATATATATATGTATATATATATATATATATATATATAGAGTATATATATATATATATATATATATATATAAAGTATATATATAGGTATATAAAATACTCCTTTAGTATTATCCATAGAGGCAATGTACAACAAGGTGGAAGAAGAAGCAGAAGACTAAGATCCAAACATTGACATCTTTTATGCCTAATTTTTATACCAATTTATGAGTATATAGTGTTAGGCATATATATATATATATATATATATATATATAATAGTGGCGCACGAAAATGGCGAAAGTATGCTTACGATAAAGAAAAACGCGCTAAACACCAAACTAAATGAACGAAGTACG
>JABUQX010042783.1:27500-47500 GCA_015478945.1 Trachelipus rathkii
TATCTATCTATCTATCTATCTATCTATCTATCTATCTATCTATCTATCTATCTATCTATCTATCTATCTATCTATCTATCTATCTATCTATCTATCTATCTATCTATCTATCTATCTATCTATCTATCTATCTATCTATCTATCTATCTATCTATCTATCTATCTATCTATCTATCTGCCATTAATTTTAATAAAATTATTTTAAATAAATATATCTATATACTAATAAAAAAAATGAGATAACTTATAGATATATCTTTATGACGGATTTTCATATAGGGTAGTATGTAAAATACATTTTTGTTACACTATATGTATATATAAGGTTTACATATATACATATATATATATATATATATAATATATATAGTATATATATATTATATATATTATATATAATATATATATATATAATAATATAATATAATTTTATATTTATAATTATAATGTATTAATATTAAAACTTGTAATTATAATTAATTTTGTAATTTAATTATGTTTATATCATTTCATATTTTTGAAAAAAAATACTTTTTTCCATTTTCGATCTCAAATCGTTGCTCATCATTTTATATCTAAAGAATTTTGAGTTTCTTCATTAATGAGCAAAAAAATCAATTGGTAACGAACAAATAGAAAAAAATAAAATGGAATTTCAAAATGTTTACAAAAACAATGATGTCCAATTGTTCTTTCATAACGGATTCTTATAACCATGAGAGACAAAAGAATATATTCAATTGAAAAGAATATATATATATATATATATATATATATATATATATATATATATATTATATAATTATATATATATATATTATATATATATATATAATATATAATGATAATATATATATATATATATATATATATATATATAATATATTATATATAAATATATATTATAATTATATATATAATATAATAAATATAATATATATATTATATAGTATATATATGATACTATATATATATATTATTAGGGTGGAGTGAAAAAATAAAAAATCAAATAGTAAAAAAAGTGAGGTCTAAAAAGTTGTAGTTTCATCAGAAAACACCATTTGACCATATTATGAGAATTTGCAACCCAAATGAGCTGCTACGGACTTGCCTATTTTTTAAATCTAACCCTCACAAAAATATATCAGCAAAACTTTATTTTTTCGCATTTATAAGTGAAGGAACGCTGATTTTATAAGCCTCTGTCATAAATCTCTAATTAAAGTATTTTTAAAACTATTTATCTATGTTATGTTTAACTACTTACTCAAACAGTATTTTATCAAAATTAAAATAGTTACAAATTCTCAAAGTTTTCATGTAAAAATTGTAAATGTCGCAAACTTTTTATTTTTACTATCATAATGATGTAAAGTGAATCAAGTAAGTAGATTAATTACACTGTGCAAGGTAATGCTTTTTGTATCCCATAATTTCAAAAGCTTTCTAGATTTTAATTTCAGTCTTATAAGACAATCTTTCAGATGAAATCCAATAACACAAGCTGCTGCTTCTGCTATCATCACTTTTAAATGCTTCTCAACATTTTGATTATGACAGGGTTGATCTGCTATAATGGTATTGGTTCTTAATTTTTCTAGCTCCTAATTACTTAAATTAGCTGATAATGGTGGTTCCTTTATTTTTTGAGAAGATAAATTTATCAGACTATAATTGGTTGATGCCTTTGTACCGTACTTAGTTTTGGAACGGTAAACTTTCTGATCTCAGGTTTGAATGGAATTTTTTCACCAGCAATCTTATTACGTTCTTGATAATTTGATTCTGAATCTTTAACATATCCTCTACACGTTAATATTCTGTTAACAGCAGTGTTTCTTACTTGGCTGTCATTATCACCCAATATTGCTAGTAATGTGCTTTCTGAATGGGCCTACATTTGATTCCGTTCTAAAGTTCTTAGGTTAATTTCTTTTAATCTTTTATGAGAAAATCTTGTAATCCTTTTAAAGAAAAAAGAAATTTTAAAGAAATTTGGAGATCCTTTAGTGTATCTATAATTATATTTAATCTCAAGCCAACTAGGAAGGTGTATTAGGAGGAAAATTTCAGTGATCATAATTTAATTAAGTGAAGGTTTATCTACTGATTTACCTAATAATTCTGTTTGCCAAAATTAGCCATCTGGAATAGTTAGTTTCTGGAATAGGAAGATCCTGGTCAACATTTCCTATCATAACAGCCGTGCAGATTCTGCAGGCATAATACTGATCTAAGCTAATGTCACCCAAAAACTCCATTTGGAAGGACAGGAAGTTGTGAATACCTAATACGTTTAAAAGATGCTATCCCCCATTCAGACACTCTACTCCCTAATTATTTTCCCAATCGTCTTGAAAGCAAATCAGGAGTTTTGGTAGTTCCATCTAGCTCAATAAATATGTGCCGAAGAGGTAGCTCATTTGTATGGAGGAGACAGGTACTCCATTGCAGTGGGCTATTAAGTAGTACTTCCAAGCAACGAGGTATCCTATTGTGTGCTCCTGTCATTTTGTTAATCCCATTAGAACTGATCATAACATGCTTATGATCCAGTTGTGTTTCTTTGATGGTTTCAAACAGCTTTCTAGTGATAGTAGTTACTTTTCTATTTTCTGGAGTGACGTGTGTTGCCTGAAAGGAAATAAGTAGAAAAATTATCATTTTAAATTAAAAGGAAAAGCTATCAAATTAAATGCTAAAATCTAATTGTCATTTGAAACTTTATGTGCCAAATGAAGACTTTATATGAAATATATACCTGGTTGGCCGATGACAACAGATTGTTCTTCAAGCTCTAAGTATCTGTAGTATTTTGAATTTCCTTTGGCTATTACTAGAGTGGTATCTTTCCTTCCATCAATATAAAAAGAATTGGGAAAAATGAACACTGCTTGTTCTTCTTTTCTTAGTTGTTCTCTATATTTTTCTCTTTTTATTCTGTAGAAATATTGCATAAATTCTAGGAAAAACATATTCAAATTCTATTATAAATGCATAAATCACTCGAATATTTAATACAACATATAATGTGTATATCAATTACCTGTCAACTACACGTGATTTATCTAAAGTTTTAATGAGATTGCAAAACCAATTGCAGCTCCAACTCTATCACAAACCTCGTATCAATCTCACATCATGGCTAGTTTTGGAATTTAGATCCTATTTTGGGATTCACCAGAAGTAGAGGGAAGTGGGTTGCTCAAAATTGATATACTACTGAAAGAGCTTAATGAATCTGAATCACAACTATCATGACTTATAATAGTTCTTCTTCATTTTCATTTGTTTTTAATATTTTCCATTAAATATATATATATATATATATATAATATATATATATATATATATAAATATATATATAATATATATATAATATATATATATTACTATATTATAATATATATATATATATATATATATATATATATAAACCAGTATGTAATATAATTTTGGAATTAATTAAGCATACCTGAATTGTTCATTTGCTGTTTTTATCTCACTAATTAACCAATTCCGGAAATTTATGTCAGAATTAATTGGTTCTCATTAGTATTGACAAACTTCCCTTTCCGTTCCTCTTTTTGGTCTTTATAGAATCCATAGTCATCACTTGACATTCTTAGTTCAAATGTTTTTCTCCAGTTTCATTCTTAATTTGTTATCATTGCAAAAAATGTCAAAAAAGTTTATTTACTGTTTTGCAAGTAAATTCACCAAGATCTTTCTTAAATTTTTGTACACGCTTTTTTCTTTGGGTATCCCTCAAATCTGTTTATAAATAAATAGTACATAAATAAAATGTTTGATTTTTATTATAGATTTGAAATGTGGAAAAACTTAAATTTTTGGAAGTAAAACTCACCTTGAATATCTTTCATCAACTTGTGAAGCTTTGCAGTAACTTAAATTAGCGAACCTGGGTAAAGGGGGTGTACATTGCTCCAAATTCAATTCCCAGCACACTCACCACTATACATCCGCTTAGTCAACCGAACATCATCCATCCTTTCCATATGACCTAACCATCTCAATGTACTCTCGATTATTTTCTCATTTCTTCACACCACACAACACCTTAATGCGTCCATTCCTCATTTTATCAGTTCTTCTCACAATTAACACGCCCCAAAGAATGTTCATCTGAACACATTGTACCTCAGATCTATGTCTTTTATTCTAGACCATAGTTTCATTACTATACATTAACACAGGTAACAAAATACCTTCAAGCACTCAAGACTTAATCCCTTTACAACCACAAGGAATTTAATTGCACCAGCCACCTTCCAACCATTCACACTATTCCTACTACAGTCTACATCATCCGTTCTTTTTTCATCCAACATATATCCTAAATATTTAAACTCAGACACCTGTTCCTGTTTCACACCATGGACTCCCCCTCACTCGCTACTATAAACTTATTTTTGTGTACATTTATTTTCAAACTCTTCCTTTTACACTAGCCTCTTCAAAATCCAATCCGTATGCAAAGTGAAAGACAAGGAGACATGACACATCTCTGCCTCACTCCGCTATTAATATTAAATCAATCACTTTCAACTCCATTATTGATACACACGCTTCACTATCGTCATACATACTATTGATTCAATTCAGAAGTCTACCAACAACACCGTATATCACTAACACCTGCCGTAGAGCTTCCCTATTAATCCTATCATACGCCTGTTGCAAATCCCATAAAACCTAAATACAATTTATTCCTCTTCTCTCTCATTTTCTCAATCATTTGTTTCACTGTGAAAATTTAATCCACACATCCTCTCCCACTTCTAAATGCACCTTGCTTTTCACCATTCAGTCCCTCAGCCACTCTACGTACTCATTCGATCAAAATACCAGCATTTATCTTCCTTACAACACTCATTAAACTAATTCCTCAATAATTTCTACAGTTCCCCTTATCCCCTTCCTTACCCTTATTTAAGAGTACTATTATTGCTCTCCTCCAATCCCTAGGAACTATACCCTCCATAAACTCTTTGTTACACAACTTCCAAATCCACTCATTCATCATCTAGCCTCCATTCTTGATCATTTAACCAGTAATCCATTCTTTATATTTCTCACTCTACCCATTACCTCCTCCTTACTAATTACTTCATCCTCAAAATACCCATTCCTTCTGGCACCATCAAACCCACACACACATTCACTATCACGTATTGAATACGTTCAATATTATGCTGATTTTCACACTCTCCTACACATCCATTTCATCAATTACGAAAGCACATCCCTATTCATTATTCTAAGCAGATTCTCCTAATTCTCATTCTTAACCTTTCGGGCTTCCTCCCAGAAGAGTTTCCTATTCCCTTGTAAGTCCCCATTCATCTTCTCTTCAACCTGTTCATTTTCTTCATTTTCCTTCTACATATGTATCTTTTAGTTTTCATTATTTCCTCCTTATATAATTCCAAACACCTTTCTTTTGAGAGCCCATCATTTGTTTTTAGTACATTCAACCACGCTTTTTTTTACTTCTAACCGCTTACATCACCTCTTCATTCCACCACTCACTGCTAACATTCTTACTCCCTACTTTAGCACATCCACATATTTCTCTTCCACTACTAACAAACATTTCCTTTATTTGCGTCCAGATTTGTTTAGTTTCATCTTGTTTACATTCAAGTGATTTATTTGCAAGTGCTCTTAAATATTTATCTTTATTACCTTGTTCACTTAACTTTTCACTCTTAATTCTTCCCACTTCTTTTTATATCACCTTAATCTTACATAAAACAACATAATAATTCCAAACCCCTTCATTGATTTAACATCCAACAGATACTTCATCTCCTTCTTCACCAACACAAAATCAATCATACTTTACACTTCGATATAATCTCTACCTACACCAACTCTAGTATATTTATGAATACTCTTGTGTTTGAAGAAAGTGTTAGTTACACACATACCTCTCTCCTCACAGAAATCAATCACCTTCCTACCATTCTCATTTTCTCCCGTCACCCAAAGCCACCTGTTATACAATCTCTTTTCTGATCACCTATCCAACCATTTAGGTCACCCAACACAATCAATCTGAAGCTCCTACCCACCCCATCCAAAACATCATTCAGATTATCCCAGAAAATCGCACTCTCCTCAGCATCACCCTCAAATGGCACCATATAGTCACAACCAGAAGATATCAAATATTTCATGAAGCATTAAATTTTTTATAAAACTTTAATAAATAAGGAGAACTGCTAATATATAATATATATATATATATATATATATATATATATATATATATATATATATATATATATATATATATATATATATATATATATATATATATATATATATATATATATATATATATATTATATTATATATATATATATATATATATATATAATCACATAAAGAAACATTAGTGTACTTAGTCACAAAATGTAAGCGATATGCAAACTATTATATAATGATTCCTAAAAAAAAAAATATCTTCTTTTACATTTGATCCAATCCTTCGGAACATTTCTACAGAACACACCTTTGATCCAGATGTTGTCGAAGTTCAAAAGTTGCTGAGTATTGGGGAAGATATTGTGAAAGTGTCCAGGTAAAAGAGGTATTTTCTTTTTCCTTCAAGAGAAAGGATGGTGTGCATCATTAGCATCATCAGCAAAAGTAAAAATAAATAGCAACGATAAAGTCGCGTTTTACCCAGCACTTTTGTTCCAGCGACTAATTGTTGCAGCAAATAATGGATGGACAAATCTTGCAGAAGTACTTAATCACGAGCTTTGTCCCTTATCACCTTCACTGTTCAGGACGTCAAACTTGTTGTGAAAAACAAAAATCTTAACTGGTCAATGCAATTTACAAATACATTCTAAAGTCACTTCCTGAAGAAGAAAAACCACGTGAGAGTACACCCAGAGATCCAGAAATGGACAAGAACCATTATATGTTAGACAGTGGGTCACATCTTCGCAGAATCCCATGGAAATAAAGCGTTACTTTCGATTAAAGAGCTTAATCATATGCTGATTTTACCGGGAAAAAGCATGGAAGAGCTTCAGTTGTGTTTGATGGGTACAAAGCTTTCGTGTCCTCATTAAAAGACAGCGGGAATTGCAGGAGAGGTGTAAACTCAAATCTAGCCCCAATTGAAAATTTAACTCCAAAAGCAATTTTCATAGGTAAGAAGAAGAAATTTCTTCTAAGTACTGGGAATAGCTTTAATATGATTTGTCTCATAGGCAACCATCTACAGAAAAGGAGATGTAAAGTTATTTTCACTAAAGATGATACTGATGTTTCAATCGCTAGAGAAGCAGTCCACATATCTCAACAGCGCGATACAATTTTTGTCGGAGAGGATACTGATCTTTTGATTTTATTGCTTCACCATGCTAGTGACAACGAGTTTTCTTTGCATTTTCGAAGTGACATTGGTCGACAAATAAAAGAAAGAATAATATATAACATTTTACCTACCTAAAAAGTGCTTAGAGAAGAAATGTGCAGGCATTTGCTTCATAGTCTTTGTTTGGTCAATAGGCACTAAAGTGTGATAAATTTGCCTGGCGATTTGCATAGTCGTCTAAGGTTTCAATGCGATAAAACGAAGGTCCGATCAGTTGGAATATAAGTAAAACTCTATATTATTATTCAATACTTTGCTAGTCTGTAACTTTTTTTCTTAAAGACGTTTGTCATTTTTGTTTTTTTATGTTTCATTACAAATCCTTTAGAGTCAATGATGTGATTTTTATGAAAATCGGTGTTGCCAGACTATTATCATATATATATATATATATATATATATATTATATATATATATATATATATATAAATTATATATATATATATATATATATATATATATATATATATATATATATATATATATATATATATATATAATATATATATATATATATATATATATATAAATATATATGTCTGATATTTAGGAAATATCCTTTAAATATATATATAATATTATATATAATAATATAGATATAATATATATATTATATATATATATTATATTATAATATAGTATATATATATTATATAATATATATTATATATATATACTAAACTCGTCAAAATTATCCATCACAACAAGGTTACGTTGCGAAGGAAGGCTAGAAAAGGTTGAAGAACGCGAAGACACTTTATTGAACAATGGCATTAACATGGTGGATTCCTCATCAGAACCGTAGGTTGATAGAGCGTGAGGCCAAGGTGCAGCCAAGGGTCTCACAGTAGGGTTCGGAGGTTCGTCGCTGCAAACACACAATGTTTTAACGTACGGCGATGGCCGCGGGGGGTGTTGGGTCTGTCTCAAGATACCGGTGTTAGACCCCCTCGGCACAGATGACTTGCCTTTGACACCAGTCCTTGGCCATGCTCGCGATGAATTGGGCGAATGTCCTGGACAGTGATTTGATCCCATACGTCATGCAGTGCCTGTCGCAGGTCTGGGAGGATCCGTGGAAAGGGTTGCAGCTGTCGGATCCGACGTTTCAGGATATCCCACAAATGTTCGATTGGGTTGAGGTCTGGACTATATGCTGGCCACTAAAACGCCGTAATTTGAACCGTCCTAAGGTAGTCGTTCACACATTGGGCCTTGTGTGGTCTTGCATTGTCATGCATTAGGATGAAAAAGTCACCGATGTAGGGAGTATATAGCACGACATATGGTTCGAGGATGTCTGTGATATACCTTATGGTTGCAAGAGTGCCTCCATCGAAGATGTGCAATTCCGTATACCCCGATAAAGAGATGCCTACCCAGACCATAACCGACCCACCACCAAACGGCGGCACCTGCAGCACCCCTCCGTCGGTCGTCTGTATACTCCAGCACGAGTGTCCGAGGCGTGCAGAGACTCTTTCGACTCGTCCGTAAAGAGCGCTTTGCCCAATCGTCGACCGTCCAATAGATGTGTTCTCGGTCAAATGCAAGTCGCGCCCTTCGATGTGCCGTAGTGTGCGGTGAACCTATGGCAGGCCTCCGTGGCCGGTAATTATGTTCCGCAAGGCGTCGACGAACTGTATTGTCACTCATTCTGATACCGTGAACCTCCGCCAGCTGTATCTGCAAATGTCGTGCCGTTGTGTAGCACTCTCGTAATGCACGCAGAAGCTTAAATCGGTCTTCCACGGGTGTCGTGGCCCTGGGCCTACCTTGTCCTCGCTGGCGATCATGTGTCGGGGTTTCCTGGTATCGTTGGACCACCCGTGCAATCTTTAAGTGCTCTACACCGAACAGTCGACCAAGTGCCCGGTGCCCGTGTCCTTCGGCGTGGAGTGTTGTTATCTGCACGCTTCGCTTCGTACGTGAATGATCCCTCCCTCGATTATACCCCTGACATAACCTACCCCACCTCTCCTAGGTCTAGTTACGTGGTTTATGTTTTCCTAAATTTATCGCAGTGACGGCCCCAATAATGCAGCGAATTCTCTGCGGGGTGGTTACATAGCTACACTGATGCTGTCGTCTGTGTTGGTGTGGGGTTTCATGGGGTTAGGAAGCCTTTCCGTTCCGTGAGGTGACACTTACCCAGTGGAGTACGTTATTTTTGACGAAGTAATTATATATTATATATATATAATATATATATATAATATATTATAAATATATATAATATATAACATATAAATATAGTATATATATAAATATATATATATATATACTATATAAATATTATATATTATATATATAATATATATATATATATATTTATATAATATATATATATCCTGATATTATATATATATATATATTTGTATTTTTTTTTTTATATAGAAATATTATATATATAATATATATATATATATTAGTTTATTCGAACAACATCACTTTAATGATTTCAATCCTCTTTTGTTAAGATTACAGTAAATATTTCCATAAAAAAACTGAGAGGTGAGGAAAAAAAATATTTAAATATTTCGAACATTTTTGCGAGTTTTAAATAGTCTCAAAAGCAGATAATATTTTTTCAAGTTAAAATGATCACTCGAAGGTCTTAAAGAACAAAAGTTTCTTTATAAATTTGGGTCATCTCTCCCATTTAAATTTGCTTATTCAGCAATATTACATATATACGAGCATATATATATATATATATATATATATATATATATATATTATATATATATTATAATATATATATATTATATATATATATTATTATATATATATATATATATATATATATATATATATATATATAGTACTCTCAATTATAACTATTTATTAAAAAAAATTAAAATTTATATTTATGTTAATACTTATGTAAAAATTTGTTTAAGCAAAATTTTTACATAAGTTCCACGAATATTGTATATAATGCCCGACCTCGTTAAGATATTACTCCAGGTGATTGAAGCCTATGTGGTGGCTGTAGAACATTAAATCCTATATCAAACATGAATCGCAACAAGTTCTTTTTCAAGATTTCCATAGGTTTGTCTCATCCAAGTGTCAGAACTTCTCTTCGAACGAACACGTGCAATTTTTTGTATATATGGATCAAAATATTCACGTATGGAGTTAATCTTCTAACCAATGTCAAAGTTCCACGATTCCTCGTCAAGTGATATTCTTATATCAACTTGCGTGCGATATCTCTAATATTTTATATAACAATTGTATTTTCTTGCATTCAAATGTTTGTATATTTGCTTATGTCTAACGGACACAATCTAATATGCTAAGTATTTGAATGTGCCTTTCATTGTATAATATTTTTAATTTTGCTTATATGCCATTTTATATTTTATAATCTCTTACATTCATATGTCTGTATGTATGTATGCTTATGTCTGCGGACATAACCAGATATGCTTGCATGTGAATGTACTTTTCACTGTAAGTTCATATTTTCTTTATTATTTCTTCATTGAAATGTTTTGTATGTTTGTGCGCATTTTCGAATGCCACCAACTATGCATACATTTGAATGATGATAAACTTTTATGTCTTATATAGCTATTATAACATACTTTCTCACTCCGTGTTTAGCGTGGGAAGTAATGTAGTACTCTTAATTATAACTATTCAAAAAAAAAATTAAAATTCATATTTATGTTAATACTTATGTCAAAATTTGCGTAAGCAAAATTTTTACATAAGTTCGACGAAAATTGTATATAGAAGCCCGATCTCGTTAAGATGTATAGTCAGATACAAAATCAGAAGAAATAGAAGACTCACTAAAAAATACTCTTTTCAGAACTCACACCCCCAAACTTCAAATTATACGAAAACGCAGCTTTCGACAAGGGAGTCAAAAATTCAGAAAAAGGCCGCCACTCCGAACCTCAATCATCAAGAATGCAGTAAAGAAGAATTCGACAAGGGAGTCAAATTCAAGGAAAGGCCGTGACTGCCCATTCTACTTATAAAAAAAAAAGAAAGAGTATCTCAACTGTCGGGCAACTTTTTAAAAACTTTTATGTTGAATAAATACATCGTTTAAAATATGGATTTTTAAATCCCTCATTTCTTATATAGAGGACTTGCTCTCCAATAGAGCTCACATTCGCTATATATATATTATTATATAATATATATATATATATAGTATATATATATATATATATATATATATATAGATATAGTATATATATATATATATTATATATATTTATTCCGCAATATATATATATATATATATATATATATATATATATATTATATATATATATATATATAAATAGTAATATATATATATTATATATTATATATCAGGCGCGGCTCGCCCTAAAATATATTGGTAGTTGCATTTTACATTTTTCTCACACACACCCAAAAATACACATAATTATATATATATATATATAATATATATATTATATAATATATATATATAATATATATATATATATATATATATATATATATATATATAATATATATATATATGTGTGTGTGTGTGTGGTGTGTGTGTGAGTGGTGTTGTGTTTCAAAAAGAGAGCATGATGACCGTAAAGCATTAATCTAGAAAAAATAGAAAAAGAATTTCAATTATTAACACAATTAATTTATTTTAAATAAAAGTTATGAACCACTTTGGTTTTACAATTGAATTTAAAAACAAAGTCCAAATTTATGAAACTAAATTATTATTTAAAAAGTATTTATTAAAATCGGATCGAAAAGCATTGCCTAACCCCATGGCGTTTCTAAGAAAGGTTTTAATCCTTTTTAAAGTAGAAAAATAGCACTCAACTTCGGGAACGTTGTCATCGGGATGGTTATTAAAAAATTTGTAAAGTTTCACACTTTAATAGTTTCACACTTTCCAAGTGATTTTCAGTAATGACATCAAATAAAGCTTTGGCTCAAGACACAGAACGAAATTCTTCTAGGCTATATATTATAGATAGTTCTGTTTTAAGTTTGTTTATTTCAATGAAAGTGTACATTTTACAGGTTTCATTTACATTTTTCTCAGGAAAGATGGGATCATACTGAGGAAACATTTCCGGCAGAAATAACGAGGCAACAATTAAATGTCGTGAGAACGTAAATCTATCTTTTATCTGACAAATAATTATGTCACATATCTCTTTAGCCTCTCGATTTAATTCGGAGATATCCGTTTTTCTTCTCTTTTCCAAGTTTTCTATTGTCAACTAGAAATCTTTTCTTATTTAAAGAATTTTCCACTTCAAAAATTATCAAATTTAGAGATGATAACGAAAAGTTCATTAAAAATTTTTTTACAGCCGGCCATAAAAAAGAAATCCGCAGATTTTATGATAAAAAAGAATCCAGAATTTGGAAATTATTACCCTCACATGAATTTTAATGCTGACCTGATAACGCACAGGTTTTAATTGGATTTATCGTCTTGAAATACAATCCCCATTTAATATAATTATTAACATTCTTTTATGTTCGTTCAATATTTTCAAGACATACTGTAATACAGATCTTGAAGAAAGTTCCCACCTGGGTTGGAGATTGAGCAGGTAGCAAAGATTTTTGAAGATGTTATCCTCCCCATCATATCATTTTTCAAAGCTTTACGTAAAACAAAAAATACATATTACAATAAAACAAACACTAAAAACACCTTTAAATCTTTTTCTTCCCCTTACCTACACAAATACATAAACTCTTTTAAAAAAAATCTTACCAAACACCATCAATATCACCACCTCCAAATACCCTCCTTTTAAGTACATTCTCAAACCCCTCACACACACATCATAGCCCCTCTACTTCACAATGCATTTACAAGATCCCTTGCCTTAACTGTAATAGCTCTTATATTGGAGAAACTCCTGACTTCCATCGCAGACAATATTAACACAAATATGATCTTACAGACAACCCACTCTTCCCTCACCATACATAGAGCCTCCAAAAACCAAACAATAGATATCACTCACATGACAGCTATAATTAACATAGAACATCTACACCTTTAGAAAAACTTACAACCGAATCTATTCTGTATAAAGCAACACAAAAAACTTAACTATACAAAAAAAACGAGCTTCCTAATTGATCCACTTAAACAACATCTTAAAACTCCACACATTTTTTAAGAAATTATTTCCAAACTTTCTAATATTACTTGATTTTTTAGATTCTTTTATATATTGTTAATTTTTAGATTTATAATTTAGTTCTTTATGTAAAAAAAAAAAAAAAAAAAAAAAAAAAAAAAAAAAAAAAAAAAAAAAAAAAAACACAAGAAAAAAACACATCTGACAAGAGGGCCTCCCTAGCTGAAAGTAATGTGAATAGACTCTACTAAATACATTAGTACAATATTTTAAAAATTTAAAAGGTTTGAAGTCCTTTCCTTTTAGTTCATTCATCTATACCATCACTGAATTTAACATCATAATTATAAAGCGTTCAAGCTTACCTTTTAAATATAATATCTGTAATATATATATATATATTATATATACTATATAATTATATATATATATATACCTATATATATATATATAATATATATATAAAATATATATAACATAATTTATATATACTAATATATATAGTATATATTATATATATATTAAATATGAATATATGATATATATATTATATATATATTTATTATATATATATATATATATATATATTAATATATTATTATATATTATATTATATATATATATATATACGTATATATATATTATTTAATTATATATATATATATAATATATATATATATATATTTCTTTCTTCTTTCTTTCACCTCCTCTTTGCCCAAGATTGGAGAGAAAGGTGCTGTACAAGATCGGAAAAGAAAAGCAGTAGGAGAACATGACAAACGTCGAAAGAAAGCCCAGGCCTACCGCTCCCTCTGCTTATCCATTAATTAGTGTGAGCTCGTCACAGACAGAAAATCAACCCTTGAGCATCATGGGACCGCGACGACCCTCACTATGGTAAATGCGTCAATGTAGGCTTCATCCCTTGGCCCAGTGGGCCACACCATCCCCCATACAAAACCCCGCCATTCTTCTCCTATCATGCACCTTTATTTCTTCGCCTTCTGCCAAACTCACATTTCTCTCCTTCAGACCATATATAATATAAATTATATATATATATAATATAATTACTATATATATCAATATATTATATATATATATATATATATATATATATATATATATATAAATATATATATAATATAATATATATATAATATATATATAGTATAGCCACGTCTGGTTAGCCGTCATAAGTATCTTAAAAACTATTAATGCTACAGTAGAAAACGGAATGACATTGGTGGATGCTGGTCGATGCTGGTCCAGGAAGAATGTAAAAAAAAAAAAAAAAAAAAACAAAAAAAAAAATATATATAATATATATATTATATCTCAAAAAACTACAATAGCTACACGAAAAGGAATACCATCTTTTGGAATCTTCGTAAAATTTCACATAGGAAAATGTAAAAAAAATAAAAAATATTTTGCTTTATACGGCGCAACAATAGGGGGCTCGAGCGAAGTGGAACACTTAGGGGGATTGGTTTTCCATGACCCCGTAGGGGAGGGGCGGAGACGACACCCACCGCGGGACACCTCAAATATCTGCAGGGAAAGAGCGGGGCGTTTCCGGAGACCCTCCCCTGCGGTGAGGGGGAAATAAATCCTACCCCGTAGTTCCCCGGAGGAAGGCCGAGAGACCCGAACTCCTGCCATCTTTGCGGTTGTACCCCTTGGTTATCTCTTTAGTTAACAAAAAAAAAAAAAATTTAAAGGAGTTTTTGTCGGAGTGGTAACAATTAATTGCGTTTTTAAAGATGGCGACTAAAATATAACTATAATTATAACAATAATTTTATTATTTATTTATTTTTTTACATTTTCCTTATCCAAAATTTTACGAGGGTTTCAAAAAATGTTTTTCTTTTCGCTGTAGCTATTGTAGTTTTAGATATAATTTTTTTTTTTTTTTTTTTTTTGGTTTTTTTTTTTTTTATTTTTTTTTACATTTTCTGGATTAGCATTGGACCAGCATTCCAGCAATGTATTGCGTTTTTCTGTAGCATTAATAGTTTTTAGATAAAATGACGGCTAATCCAGACGCTGACCCGGCTGGTATTAACTATAATATATATATATATAATATATATATAGTATAATTATATTATAGTATACTGTATATATATATAATTATATATATGATATATAATAGTATAATATATAATATATATATATATATATATATATATATATATAGTATATATATATTATATATATATATATATATATAGCTATATTATACTATAGTATATTATATTCCACTTTATCCTATATATTTTCAGTAATTCTTCTTATTTTTTAAACAAAATGAACATTCACAATAAAAATAAAATCTATTCCTTATTTTAAACAAAATAATACTCTACAATTATATTATTAGCTATTATCTGTTATCTAGTTATTATCTATTTGATTATTATTATTATGACATTTTTGAAAGAGTATCACTTTATTCACTATAATATTAATACAAAATTCAATTTAAACATGCCTATAGGTGAATCATAAAAAAAGTTAAAATTTTGGGTTGGATTAGGGGTTTTATGGGGTATGGGACGTTAGTATATTTGATGGAGTGGGGAGAAAGCTTGGTAAGGGGTAAATTATTGTCGCTCAATTGTGCCTTACTTTTACGATTAATTAGATATAATAGTATATATATATATTATGTATATATTATATATTTGTATAGAATATATATATATTATTTATAGAATATTTATAATATATTAATTATATATATAATAATATTATTAGATATAATATTATTAATAAATATGATATATAATATAGTATATTTATACTATATATATATATTATATTATTAATATTATATATTATTTTATATATATATATTTATATATTATATATATTATTTAATATGATATTATTATAATATTTTTTAATACTAATTATATATAATTTAGTTTTATTATATTAATATTATTATTATATTATTATTATATATATATTATATATATATTTTTATATATTAATATTTATATAATTGATATTATTTCTTTATTATTTAGCGTATTATAATATTGTATCATAACTAGTTATACTAGTTAAATTTTGTGAGTTTATTCTTGAGATTATTTTTTTTATTGGTTTATATTGATTATATATATATATATCTTTATTATAATATATATATATATATTATATATATATAGTAATATATATATATATATAATGTATATAGTATTAGGTATTTATTTTATAATGGTCATCCTCTAGAGATGAGCCACTAATCCATTATCTCATAACTACTAACAGCTACCAGAAAAAGGAATACATGCTGTGAATGTGTTCCAATTTTTGCGCGGAAAATGTAAAAAAAAAAAAATAAAATAAAAAAAAAAAAATAATACTTGCAAAAACTACAATCTTACAGCGAAAAAAGGTAAGAACTTTTTAGAATCCCCGGTTTGGAAAATTTTT
The DNA here is from genome assembly GCA_015478945.1 of Trachelipus rathkii. Lineage (NCBI taxonomy): Eukaryota > Metazoa > Arthropoda > Malacostraca > Isopoda > Trachelipodidae > Trachelipus > Trachelipus rathkii. The sequence continues at coordinate 44,487 of JABUQX010042783.1, forward strand.
GATAGTTATAGATGCTAAAAAATAATGAAAGAGAGTAAAAAAAATAATTTATTGTTTAATAAACTATGTAACTTTATATATGAAATTGTAGTTTTATATTACCATTTTCATTGGTTACCGTTTAATAATAATAATAGACTTTTAGTTATATTTGCTTTTTTTTTAAATCTAAATGAAATACCCCAAGGTTTGGTATTACCACTATTCTGCATGGCAAGGAGTCGGGTCTCTCGGCCTTCCTTGGAAATAACGGGTTGGGTAGTACTAATTCCTCCTCCGGGTAGTGCGTCTCCGGAGACCCCCGCTTTTTGGGTGAATTATGAGTGTCTGCGGGGGTTCCTACGCCCCTCTCCTACGGGGTATATGGCAAACGTCCACCCGTTGTTCCCCGTCGGCTCGAGGCCCCCTAAAGTTTGCTCTGTTGTTGAAGTTATGCTTTACCATATATTATTTTTATATTTATAATATATAATATGAACTATGTGCCCAGCTACGGTCCCCCACATTAACAAAAATAGACCAATTTTTTACTGTTAATAAGTTTTGTTTTTGTTTTTTTTGTTTTACATTTATCTAACCAAAATGTTACAAGTTGATTCCAAAAGATTGTATTCTTCACTTTTCGCGTGTAGCTTTGTAGATTTCGAGAATAGATTTTTATTTTTGTTTTTTTTTTTTTCTTTTATTACAGATTTTTCACTACTGGTTAAAATTTTGCACCGAAGATATTCCTAGCTCTCAAATGATATTACCTATATTTCCGGTATTCTGTCTGTAGTTTTTGAATATATGGAATTGTGAGACTTCATTCTATTAGGTCTTGCCTATTATTTAATGTATTTATTTTATATATATTATTTATATTTTTATTCAACTTTTGATTATATATTTATATTTATATATATATATATATATATATATTATATTTATTTATATATATATATTAATATATTATATAAATATATATGATATATATTATATTTATTAATTATATTATTATTATTATATTATATATTTATTATATATATATTATATTATATATATATTATGATGAGTCAGATGATAAATAAGCGATAATTAATTTTCAATAAAGTACTCAATATCACATCTTTATTTAAACTAAAAAGCTTAGTTAATTATTATTATTATTATTATTATATATATTATTATTATTATTATTATTATATTATTATTATTATATATTTATTAATAATTATTATATATATAATATTTATTATTTAGTAGTAATATTGATTGAGTATGTGAATGTATTTCATTAGTTATATAATAATATACTCTGATAGTATTATGACTCTCTGTATATACTATAAAGTATGTATATAAATATGTAGGGTTAATGATCTAACAAATAGCCCTCTTTATAATACAATTCTATCAAATAGAGAATTCATATTTACACTAATTATGGTAATTATTTATATAATGTAGTAATAAAGATAATCATTTATCTTTGATATTATAAAAACTGTCAAGCTGTCCGACTGAAATACTAAAGCAAATATTAAAAAAAAAAGATAAACGACATTTTAGATGCGTAATTCCTGTTTGTATTCGTTCAATATTGTTATCAATAACGTGAGTTTGATAGTTGATTACCTAATTTGCTATGTATCGGACTGTTTTAATGAGGATTGCGCTAGTGGTAAAATACATTTCTACGGTTTTCAAAATATTCGATTATTAGCATGAGATATTAGTATAATAAATGTTGATTATAATCGTGTCAGACAGAGAATAGTCGAAGTCTCTTTATTGTATGACGCTAGTGAGTAGTTAGTATATTTTGAGGGTATTGGTATAGTATATATTTTGTATTATGTATTATTTATTACTAGGTAGGTTAGTATATATATTGATATATATAGTTTAGATTTCAAAGTGGAAGGTTATTATGTGATATGGTTATTATATTTGATTATTATCTATATATATATTATTATTTTTATTTATTTAGTGTAGTTATTAATATATATATATATTGTATATGGATATATATGAGAAAGTGAACTTGTTCGTGTCAAATATGATTTTAGATATATACTTTAATATCTGTTGAGTATAGGAAAAGAAGAAGGGTGCGATGTTGGTGTTCAGTGGTCGTTGATTTACAAAAGTAAGTTCGTTGACAAACATGCAACGAATCAGGGAACACGCCATTATGATATATATAATATATATTATATATATTATATATTTTTAATATATATTATAATTATATATATTATTATATTTATTATATATATTATATATTAATATATTATATATTATTATTATTTATTAATATATATATTATATTATATATATATTATATAATATAGTATAATTAATTATATTAATATATATATATATATTATTATTACAATTTATAATTATATCATAAGTATATATATATATATATATAATATATTATTATATATATTATATATATATATATATATATATTAATTAATTATTATATATATATATATTATAATATTATATTATAATTATATATATTTATATATAATTATATATATATATATTGTGTTTTCTTAGGTATTGTGAGAAAAAATAAAAACAAAATAAAGTAAGTTCTAGGATATTAAAGGCTAAATTAAGTTTTTCCATATACATAAAGATATTTGCAAATTATATATAAGCCCTGATTAAGTGGGTTTTTAGTTCAATTAATAATGGTATTATATTAAACGATTATATTTTGCATGTCTGTGTACAGATTAACTGCCGAAAATGATATTAATCAAGTATTAAGTATTCTTTACAGAGTAATAGGAACTTATGGGATTTAGGATTTTATGTATTAATGTAAGATAATAATAGGCAAGAAAACTTATAGGGAAATATAGTTATTAAATAATAGGTACATTCTATCTGTTTGATGTGGAAATTTTAGAGGGGAACAGAAAGACTCTGGGTAAGGTATTTTCGTTTTGTTGAGAATTTCATTACTTAATCCGCGGTGCTAATTATCTATTGTATTGCTGTCTGTTTAA
>JABUQX010042783.1:52500-79422 GCA_015478945.1 Trachelipus rathkii
ATGGAATCTTGTGGAAGGTCATCACATGCACGCACAATAGCGTTTTGAAACTGATTCTGGCTAGGCAGTAGTGAATAGTCTTTTCCAAGTCATGGTCTTATCACCTCCCAAATATCTTTTTTTGCGGTCTGGACTTTATGCTGACTGGTTGAAAGTTCTCTCGTGTATATCATTTAAATATTAAAGGATCATTCGCACTTTGCTGGTCTGGCATTATCTTGATCGGAATGAACGCATTTTCTAATTTAAGGTGCAAATAAGACAACGTATGGGTCTATGATGTTGTCAAAGTAGCCCTATTTAGACGACCACCATCAATAATATAAAATCTGTATGCACCGTCATAGAAACACAATCATGCACCATCCCTGTTACATGAATCATTTCTTTCATTTGGCCGTCGATCCAATCTATAGATACAAAATCCAGACTTGTTCGTTAGTAAGACTATCTCCCTGTCACAATATGCCAATTAACATATGCTCTTGCAGATGTTACTCTGGCTTCGCAATTGTCTCACAGATAGTAGTGGGCCGGCTGTTAAAACAAGAGGGTGATAGTTTTGCTCATCAAGTCTGAAAGTATGATAATATATATAATTAATCAAAGAAATTGTGGAAAATAGTGAAAAAAAAACAGGATGGAAGGAAGAGCCATCCTGTCTTTTCCAATGTAATATATGTAGAAGTGATCAAAGTTATTGAGTCTTGGGTTAGAGCACTGCAGAAAAAGAATGAGATTGTATGAAAAGACGAATCGCAAGAGTTCTCTTCAAAGAACAAGATATGCGACAATAGAGTTCAGAATAACTGTGTTAGTTGTAATAGTGATAAAGGTAGTATAAGAGTGAGTGAGTGAGTGAGTGAGTGAGTGAGAGCAGAAGTTTTGATATGTCGAAAAATCCTGTGTGAGGGGAATTACCTCAGATATGTGACTCGTACTCCATGCAAAGGCTAACGACACCCCTATGCAGAAAAAGCATCTAAGGTGGTGTGAACATATTCTGAAGATGTTCAGAAACCCCAACCTCTTAGAAAATTGCTTTGTGAAAAAAAACAATGGGGTTCTATCAAGAAAGATCATCCATAAAGAAAACATCAAGGATATTAATAAAACAAGTATGAGTTGTGCATTTTCTAAGAGGAAAGAGGAAGAAACTGAATTTTTATGACACTAAAATGAACTAATGTTTTCGCTTCCCCAATAAGATATATGATAAATACCTGAGGTCAATTTCTCCAAAGTCCCCCATCTATAAAATCAATTATGAGCTCTTTGTAGGGATGCCTTTGAAAATAAAAGAAATAATGAAAGATAGGGTCATACTAATAAAAGTAAATGGGCGATCAAATGACAAATCAAGTGCCATTCATGAAAATTAGAAGGAAAAAAAAAGAATTGGGATAGGAAAAAAACCCTTAGAAACATTAATGTTGATAAATTTAAATTAAGATGAGCGGTGACCGTCTGCAATAGATGTTATAAAGAAAACAAAGCTTTGAAATCAAAGCTGTGTGCCAGACTCTATCGAAAGTTTTTAATATGCCCAGCGCCAAAGCAAAAGATTTTCCAAAAAGCCGAAGTGAAGAGAGAAGGGGAAAAAAGGTCAACAGTAGAATGCTTCTATCCGAAGCCACACTGGTTATCTGATATAAGTTTAGAATATTTAATTTGTTTTCAAAACTTTTTATTAGATAGATTCGAAAATTTTAGAAAGAAAACTAAGATTCAAGTGATAGGACGATAGTTAAAGGATTGAGAAGGGTCCTCCATTTTCAGCACAGGATGAGTGAGAACACTTTCCAACAGGAAGGAATGGTTGAAAGATGATAGGCATAAATGATGTAATATACAAAGGGAGGGTTGAAGCTGTGAAGCACAAGATTTGGCCACAACATGAGGGGTAAAATTTCCTAATGTGAGGCTGAGAGTGTAAAAACACATCTTAAAGAGTAATTACAAAGTTTGGTATAAATGAAGAGAAGGAGGAGGATTGAGGAAGAGGATTAGCTCTTGATTCTAATAAGGTGGAATTAGAGACAAAAGCTTAGCGCGAGGCGTTCAGTTTTAGCAGAAGGCAACAGACATCAGAGCGAATAGAGGAGGAAAGACACAGATTTACAGAAGTTGTTAAGAATGTTTTTTGGCAAAGGCCAGAGAAAAGAAGACAAACAAGTATGCTTAATCTTATTATACCAAAGTTCCCAAAGAATATACACTAGTTTAATTTATTTGAATGTCTGTTTTTTATAATTATTATATTATAAATATTTATATATAATATATATATAATATATTATATATATAGAATAATAAAATATATATATACTATAACAATATCTTAAAAAAAGATATTTGCATTTTTGTTAGCGTATACGCTTACAATATATATATATTATATTATATATATATATTATATATATATTATATACATATATGAATATAATATAGTATTTGATCTAAAAATAATAAATTTTTTGTCTCTTTAAAACTTTTCCACTTTTTTTACAGAAAAAAAAACAATATGTAAGGTTCCCGAAAAAAGGACAGTAACGATTTTAGTATATAAGAATCAATAAGAATCAATAAATGCAATTGCAGGGAGAAATCAAAGATGAGATGGACCTCCATTGTAATCCGTTACCTTCTCCAAAATGATCTGAATCCATGTTTGAGGAGGTACAACAACATATACAGGTATTCAATGATATCAGTTAAATCATATATTCCTTGTTAAAACTGTAAATGAATTCTAAATGATAAACTAATAATGCTGCAATAATAATTAATAATAATAATAACATAATGATGATAAGAATAATAATTAGTGGTGATAATATAATAATAATAATAATAATAATAATAATAAAAATAATTAATAATATAAAAATTAATAATAATAATAAACATAATTATTATACTTTCTTATAGGATTCCAAAATGGTTAGCAGTGAATTTCATATTATTTTTGTATTACCTTTTTAGGTTTTTTACATTAGACATAATATAAAAATTCTGGTCACTGTTGCAATTGTTAATTTTACCGAGGGTTTGGTTTTTGGAATTGGACTTTGGATCGGGGAATGATCAGTGAGTATTTTCCAGGAGGATTATGATTAAGCAATTATTTATTTCTGATATAGATTACGTACTTTCAATATAGTCATTATAGAAATGCTTCTTTGAGTTTAATTCTCGTTGTTTTGATACCCAAAAAATTTATTTTGAAACTGGGTAACTCTTAACAAAAATCAAGTAGTAAATCCTCCTAGAAGTAATCGTAAAGAGGCTGAAACCATTCTTAAATAACTAAGAAATTAAAAGGAACGAAAATCTTTATATCTTCCTAGATGAAAAAGCAAAATTCGGTGTTGAAACTTTTTCTAAATAACTTGAATTAAAGAATAATTTTACACCTTATATTAGGTCTGCTGCTGACATGAAATTATCTAAAAAGCCCGTTTTCCACCACTGATGATCCAACCAAAAGCTATCGCGAGAGTCGGTTCAGCAAAGATTTGGTATCAATCAAATGCAAGAAGGATCTCTTCTTACAGCAGTAAGAGATATTCGTAAGTTGGTACAGAACCTAAAGAAGTAAACGTATACATAACTGGCAATATTTGCATACACAAAAGAGAAGAGGAAGAACGTGCGAAATTAGCGAAACCTATGCCAGGATATGTCAGGATTGCCGTCGAAGTGGCAAATAAATAGAATCAAGAAATCTTCATGGTAAAAATACGCAGTCGGATCAGTAATTAGTTACAGTTTCAAATTAGTAGGTAATTAAAAATAATAATCAGGGTAATCATTGTAGTAATGGATAAGACTATGAACAGTACTAATATCATAACATGGATAAAAAAATAAATTAACTAACTCCCCACATACAAAACCCGAAGACGAAGAAAACGTGCCCTCATTTATACCAGCGCCTTCAAAACAGTCAAAGAGAAAAAAGCCTCCCAGAAACAAATTACATGGAAAAGCAAGGATCAAAAGAGCTAAGTCGTTTTACCATACAGAAAATCAAAGAAAAGCATAGGAGTCAAAACTTATATAAAATATAAATTTTTTATTAATTAATTCATTATAAATTAATTTTTAGTATTAATTACTATCTTGTTAAATGAGTTGTGGATGATATAACTAACCCGTACGAAACAAAGGAATATATGAGTAACGAAAAGTTTTTGGTATTCTGTAATGAACAAACGAGGTAAAAGGGGGAGGGGGAAGAGAATTGGTAGTTTAACCCCAATTTGGTCTTGCCCTTATATCTCGTCGCGCCAATATATTTATATAATATATATTTATATAATATATATATATAATATTTAAATATATAATATATTTAATATATTATATATAATATATAATATATATAATATATATATATATATATATAAATAATAATATATATATATATATAATTATATTATAATATTATATATATATATTATATATAATAATATATATATTATATATATATATATATATATATATAATATATATATATATATATATATATATATATATCTATATCATATATATATATATATATATTATATATATATATATATATATAATATTATATATATATATTATATATATATATTATATATATAATAATAATATCTAATATATTAAGTCTTGACTTGAACAAATCACGTAACAGGAATACGTTTGGAAGTCTGTGTAGCCAGCCGAGTCAAAGAACGGATTTCTCTCGAGAGGCAAAGACGCAAAAAGCAGAAACCGACAATACAACCTTTGTTCCATAGAACCGGAGAGACCGATAGCGGGTGCCACACGTATGCCAAGACAGCCATCCAGAGTCCAACAGGTAAAGTGGAGGTGCTAGATTTTCCCATAATATACGCAGGAATACACAGGTTAGCGTTCACTTTATATATATATATATACTATATATATATATATATATATTATATATCATATATATATATATATATATATAATATATATATTAATATATATATATACTATTATAAATTGTTAATAATATTATATATACAATGTTGCTGCATATTCGTACGTTTTATTTTAAAAAAATTATTAAGTTTAATTATTAAATACTAATCATTTATTTTCTAACAAATTAACATAAATTATTTAGTTGATAATTCAATATATATATATACTATAGATATATAGTCTATAATATAATATATAATATCTAAACACTATTATAATATATATATAATATATACTATTATATAATATATATATCATATATATAATATACTATATATTATATATTATTATATTAATCTGTATGGCGTATATTGTATGCGTATTTGTATGCGTACAATAGACATAACTCGTGAGTCGACCAGCGCACATAGCGTGTGAGTCCACAAGCTATACGCATGAGAGGATAGAGAGCGACTCACCCACAGTCATTTAGTCCACTCCACATTGTAGAGAATCAAGGACCGAACAGTAAAAAATCCTGAACAAAAGGATAGAGATAGAAAAATAATTTTTCTTTCTTTGCATTCTTTCATTTCCTTCCAATTGAAAATGTGAAATTGATTAGAGCAAGAGCTTTTGTTGACAGTTTAAACGATAATTAATTCGAATTGATGCATAATTTAATTAGGGGAAAAAAAAAATCAGCCCTCTGCATATTGTATGAAAAGCTTGATATTTTTATATCATATTTTTAACTTAGTAAATTGTAAATCACTCAACAATAATAATTCGACATTTTGAATCATTGCACATTTGATTGAATTTTGCAATTTATATACCGTATATTATGTATGTATATATATACTAATAGTAATAAATTATAATACTATATATATATATTATAATAAATAATAATAATATATATAAATATAACCTATATATATACATACAATTATTATATTCTTTCATAACCCTATATATAATATACTGACATAAAAATTTCTATATATATTTCTAATATTATATAAAGATATATACTATAAATATAGTATATAACATATATAATACTGAACGTATACTTATAATATATATTTATACGCCTCAATCTGGATATCCTGTTATACGCCCAGAACGATAACAGTGGATAGTTGACTATCTGCAATGTCCGATAAAAGCCAGATGGATTTTCCCGCACACGTGTGCATAGGTTATTGGAGAGCTAACTAGACCGATGCCACCGCCATTGCTAGGTGTTGTTACATACTGAGACACGACCTGAAGAAGGAGCGCAATCAGATATAGCAATGCTTTCTGTCTTATCCTTCTTTTTCTATTCTGTGATAAAGGGCAAATCTATTTATAAGAATATCGTATCACTTATTAGATCAGCATTCATTGGATTTATTCCCATTATAGACTTTGATATTTACAAGTAAATGTTAATGGTAAACAACCACACACTTGCATATCTGTAATTAAACGAAACCATTCTTTTATCACAATATTAATTCGAAACCGAAATCAACTCTCCGTCAACTCTTAACAATAAGATTGCAGATTGTCATTTTAAATAAAAACTGATTATCATTTAATTAATTTTAAAAACTGTTACATTGAAATTGTCTTCATATAACCACTCTAAGCATTTTTTTTCCCTTGAAAAGTAACCAGAAGTATTCTTCATTTTGGCCAAAAATGTTAACAAATTAATTAGTCTCATAAAGATCACTCATATTTGTTTGCATTACAGTTTAAGAATTCCACTAAAGTTGTTGGAATAACATATTTATTAATATACCGGAATTAAAATCATTAATATACATTCTCGAATTGCCGCAGGCAGACTCACAAAACGCTACTTCAAAATCAGCATTTAACTTAATTCCACTTATTCAATTAGCCACTACGAGCCATTGCAAAATTGGTAGAAATGGCGGAGAATCTGCAGGTCGGCCAGCTCTTTACAATGCCTAGCTCAAAAGGAGCAAGTATAGCCAGAGGGAAAGACCAACTGTTCAGAACAGTACCAACAAGTCGTGGATGAATCTTTCCTCACAAAGTAAGGGAGAAAAACTATCTCAGAAACCGAGGAAAACGAGATGGTGAGCAGATACGATTGTCCAGACAGAAAGACGAAAAGAAAAAGGCGAAGATATAAAAAAGAGAGAAGAACGAAACGGAGGTGCGAAGAATTTTGGAAGAAAAATACAGCAATGGAAAATCAACGAAAGTAAAGAGGAAAGTGCCGAGGGGGCCCGAGCCTCCCAAAATGTTTATGAAAAAAGCTTAAGAGAAAAGATTAACGAGAAGTGAATGGGAGATTACAATGATTTAAAGGTAAAAACAATGCGAAAAAACCATGTTTAGCTGTAAAACCTTTTCAGAGAAAAACGCCACCCGGAGATAGGGGAAGTACAACTTTCAGTGCAGTATTTCCACATAGACAGCAATCGATGAATTTCAGCATATCAGGTGATAGAGACACTCCATTCCCCCTCAGTTCATCCAAAAAATTAAATGCTTGATGAATAATTATCAAATATTGGCTATAACTGAGCCTTTAGGTAATTGTTTAAAAGCAAAAGTAGGTGCAAACTACACACTTGTTGCATAACAAAGGATATTAGCATTATGTGAATTCCAGGCAGCAATAGTTCCCAATTGTAGACAAAAAGCTATTTTAAGGTTTTTGACTCACGAAGTCGATACAGAATATTTGTTGCAGAGGAGTGATCAGAGTTGGAGAGAGAAATCCCCTCACACCCCAATTTGGCTGCAAAGAGAGAGAGCGGAGGAGGAAAAAATTTAGATTTGCGGGAGAAAGGAGGTGGGCAAAATAAAAAATAAGAGGGTATATATTATAATATATATTTTATAATAATACATTATATATACTATATTAATTAATACTAATATACTATATATTATAATACTATATATATATATATATATATTAATATATATATAATATATATGTATATATATATATTAAAGTATATATAAATATATATTTAATTAATATTTAGGGGCACCCCAATACCTTGAAATCGGAAAAGAAAAATTTACATCGTAGATAGCCCTCGGTGCGTGTCTTTAAGCTTAAGGTAACTACCCCTTTAAGAAAAATATCGGAATTCGTTCCCGTCCAAAATCTTTATATATATATATATAATATATATATATATATTATATATCTATAAGAATATATTTATATATATATTAATATATATATCTATATATATATAGTATAATATATATATATATATATATATAATATTATTATATAATCTGATAGATATTGTTCTATGTACTATCCAGGTATACCTATTGCAATGTATAAGGTGTATTTGCAGTTTTTGGTATACGTTAAGTAGAGACAGTTATGATAAAATGGTGCTATTGAGTTTATAAAACTGCAAAGATCTCATAATTCCTTAAGGAGTAAGTATTAAAATTAATACCTCAATGCCACCAAACAATAGCGGTAAATCATTGAATACCTTTTTAAAGAGAAAGATAAAGATCCCCATTAGTTATTCTTTATATATTTGTTGTAAATCTCAAATATCACAGTAACAGAAGCTCCGGCATTCATCAAAAATTCAAGAAAGGTAAAAAAAGTTGACCGATCAAAAAGAGATTTTAAAAAACACCATGATGCTTATTTTATTAAATTTGTCAAAAATATCCAGCAGTATTATACATTCATACTTTAATATATAGGAATGCTCATAGTTTTGATCTAATTTTTTTAAACTTGGTTCGAGGGAACCATATGAAAAAGTACGTGACTCTTTAGAAATCTGGCGGCAACAAGGCTATTGAATAATAAGTACATTTGTCCAAACGAATAAAATAATAAAACCGTTCATAGCATACACAGTTTCGAGATTCTGGACGTCTAACCCCGGACTGGATAGAACGGCTGACTAAGCGCGGATCCCTTAACGACCCTAGAGAGACCTCCAGAAAGGGGCCCTGAAGGCATTCATGATAGCTAGCATTCCCGAAGAGAAACCATGGTACACAGTCAGTCTAAAGCTAAAGCATGTAGTTAAAACCATCGGCACATCAGGATGCACTACATAATGCAGGTAAAATAAATTTTATCATGTAGGATGCAGCACAGGCATTTCATTTGAATAATTAACTTTATTATTGTTACTAATTAATCCTTTTATTTATTTTAGAGAAAGAGAGAACAGTTTGCGTTCTAACCAGGACCAATTCTGATATTAGTAAAAGATAATGTGCGAACTTTCAAAGAGAAGAGAGAGAGAGAGAGAGAAAAAAAAATAGTAAGGATTCACACAAACTCTAGGAAATCTACTATAGATCAAATTTTTGCTTTATCTTAATTTTTTTTTAATATTCTTACAGCAATTTGTGACGTTGTCATCATTTAACATATAAATTATAATGGAGAATACTAATAAATATATTTCTATATATAACAATCTAACTGAAAAATCTACTCAAAGTGACTAAAATTATTGAAATGTAAAATCATTTAAACAAATAAATAAATAAAAAAAAAAAAAAAAAATAATACAAAGATATACTAATAATAATATAATAAATATAAAAACAAAAACAACAACATATACATATAAAAACCAACACTATATATATAAATATAAATATAAATAGTACAATAGTATAAAATATAAATGACAAACAAATAAGGATATATCACAGTATACTGTCAAGTTATAACTCGGCAAAAATACAGAAATTCGAAAACACTGTCGCAAAAGCACAATTTTCTTTTTAATTCATATGGAAAGCTAACGGAAAACAACATAATCTAGAAATAAATAAAAGTTTCATTTTTAAAGAGTTATATATAATTAGTCACAAAATTATAGTGGAAAAAGTATCGAAAATGAAAGTTGCCATCCATTCTGTATGTAAATCTAAGAAGGAAAAGTATTTAATCGGACCTAATCCTAATAAGCCAAAATCCTAATCAGACCTATTAAAGATTAGGGAAATAGACCGCATAAGGGTTTATTGCGGCTCTTAGGATTGAAGCTTGAGAGACTCATTCCACGAGCTTTGGAAAGGAAATCATACCAAAATAAAATTTCTTATTTATGATTAATAAAAGAAATGGATTTGGAAGTAATGTAATTTAGTTAATTGTTGACAAATCTCTCTAAAAGATAACGATAACAGATTGTGGACTCCAAGAAAGACAAGTACGAATAAATTCGGTGAAATTGATAACACACTTAAAACACAGTTAGAGAGACTTAAAAAATACAAATAAAGAGAAATTTAAAAATTCTCAAAAGGGGCACTGCGCAAACTAGTTACATATTCGCTTTTAAAAACATAATAAGGGGAATAAACAAAACCTCAGTAAAACTAAAGCAATGAACCGTTGCTTCCAAGTCAATCTATACAATAGATGAAAAACAGAAAGTGTCGGTAAAAATGACCAACACAAGGACAAAAAGCAATAGGCAGTAATTGCCGGAAAAAAAGGCAGAAGTTACCCTTCGAATGGAGAAGAGAAGAGGGCGAGAAAAAAAGTACCCCTTCCAGTTACGAAAGCCAGGACCAGCAAAGCAGACAAATGTCCAAGTACCCCTCAAAAGATTAAATCCGAGAAAATTGACAGAGAGACAGTAGTGAGTTCACTCTCACCGAAGCATGATTGCTCACCCCTCTTGGGAAGGTGCTAAAATAGGTTTTAGTCGTGAGATTGCGAGAGAGAATGTCTTAACAAGTAGAGAGAGAAAGAGAAAAAAATGTAAACCACTGCCCCAAAAAAAAGATCATCATAGAAACACCTTATAGAGTACTGACGAAAAAACCCTAATAAAAAAAAATCCAATAAAAGATAAGTAAAGAATAAATATGTATGTATATATAAAATAAATAATAAATATATAAAAACATAATAAACAAATAAAAAATAAATCTACAAAATAAAAGAAATATATATAATAATAAAAAATACTGAAAATGAGGAAATACGACGAACGTAAAAAAAAGTATCAATTAAATATAAAATACAAAATAAATAACATAATATATCAATAATAATATCAAATATATAATAATATATATATACCTCATATCTAGTAGTAATGACCCACAACCAATCTGAATCGAGATATAAAGATCTATAATGTAGGATACCTTTAAAATGCAATTAATGAACTGTTAAATAGCAGCACATCAGTTTAGGAACAACATTAAGAATGAAGACAATTTGAAATTGTTTATTAATTTATTTTAGTTAATCTGAACTATTATAGCTTTTATTATTTTCACAAATGATTTTAACCCTTAATCTATAATATTACAAAAGTGGCCAATGTTTCAAAAGTTAAGCTGACTGGCAAGACTGTGAACCGACCAGCAACAAAATACCACATATGGGTCATCTGAATTCTGACCCAACGAACCTTATGAGAAAATTCTACAATCTATGATCTGTCCTCAACACGCAACTAAATAATGTACATCGGCACACAAATACAACGGTATCTTTTGTAAGGAGGTTGGCTCGACATAAAGGAATTCGGTTTGACTAAGGCGGATGATCATCCAAATAAATCAATATATTCACGAGTTTCAGACTATGACCAGGGAAGTGAGTGAAGTGACAGAACCACGAAAGAGAAGATCACAGAACCCAGGAGGGAAAAAAACATAGCCCCCGAAAAGGACCAAGTAATTACGAAGGATAATACTCAGTAAGGATTTTTATATAAAAATTGCAAATTTATATTATTAAATTTCTGTAAATTAATGAATTCTAAACCAAATAATTTAGTCTGGATTAGAATAGTTGCATTAAGCATTCGTTGATTAGGTTCTGTATAGGTCCTGTAAACGTTTATTCTCTAGAATATAAAATCTTAATTGGGTTTTTGCCTCCAATTTCCCAAAGAAACACCGACATCCACGACAGTGTCATGAGAGGCGATATGAAAGACAATAGGAAGATTGGAATAGAGACTAATAAGTATAAAACTGCAGGGGTGGAAAATAAGCACAACGTAAGGTGCGGGCCCAAAGTACCAACTTCCACGATAGGCACAATCTGCCAACAAAGAAAGGCAACAACCAAGAATTATCGCAAAGCGACGAGAAAGAAGGACCACCACAGCGTCCCTATTCAAAAACTGTTTAGTGATAAGAATTTGATTATGTGCAACATATTTTAGCTATGCCACATCAACCTTTATTTAAGCAAGTCTTTTAGAAGCCTGGCATCTACAGCCAATACTGTCTATACAGATGAATCAAATGAAACGAAAATAAGTCAAGCATTCTTTTCCCCAAAGATTTTCTTTTTCTTTCGGTAGGAAATTAAGAATGTCAAACACCGATAATAGATTCCCTACTTAAGGGACAAAGTGTAGAGCCGATTGAAAGGAGATTCCCCTTCACATGACCCACTTCCCTCATCAGTTTATTGCTTCTGACTTTGCTTATTTTAGTTACCCCTCTTTCGTAGTCTTCACACCAAACGCCATATAGCTCTTTCCTACACTAATTAGTTACACGAGCGGCCTTTGGATCAAAAGTTTCCGCCAGACCAACCTTGGAAGTTGTTCTTTTCTATCAAATGTCACGATTTTAGCCTCACTCCCTCCTAGAGTGTCCAGCTAACCATCGGAAAGATTGGTTCGAGTCACAGAGCTAAAAATTTAGCCGTGGAAAGAAAATAACGATTGAAGAAGCATTTGAAGAAGTAAAGAAACAAGATCAGAACCAGAACGATTAGGAAGATAATCGTGTTGGGTTGGAGAATAGTTCAATAACGGCATCTGCCATATAGTATTTGCTTCATGTAGTTTTGTTTCATTACTTTGTTTTAAGTATGATTTAAGATTACATTCCCGACAATCGATTATGTTAGAGAGTTTTAAACAGAGTGAAAGGTTGGACCAATAGCTTTAAGTCCTTATTTATGTTACATAGTTTCCTGTTCAATACTTATTGTTCATATTTTTCTGTTTTATAATGTTAATTTAAGGTGTACTTACAGAATAAACGAAACTTGTATAGGTCACGCAATAAAAGTTTTTCTTTGACAAAGGGCTTGAGGCCAAATAACGAATGAGATGCGAAGGATCTCCTATATCATAAGTCCCACCTCCAGTAAGGCACCAATTAAGGAAACAGCGTAAGAAATAAAAGCTCTGGTGTTAAATCAAGGTAATGGGCAAAAAGTACGAAGCCCGAAGTCCACGTTATTCTTCATAGTAGCCATAAGTACACTCAGTAGAAAACAATTAATAGGAGGTAAAGAAAGTAAGGAAGAGGGCAAACCCCAAACAAATTAAAAATGCTAAAGCGCTTCTTCCCCTTGTCACTGAGACAAAAAATACCGTCTGGGGTATGAATATAAAGACTTCAAGAAATTATATTTTTCTACAAGTTCCATAAAAAGATTACTAAGTGCAACTTTTAGACAACCAGACACAAGAAAATATAATACTTCTAAATTCGTTACTCCATAAATAGTTATGAGGCATTTAGTTCCCTCGCAGTAAGAACTCATTAGCGTTTTACGACAACACATAATTTTCTATAGGGAAATCCCGCAAAAACCTAGAAGAACGAATGGATTTCTTAGGAAAAAACACTGCGTATAAATATCGAAGAAGCATTCAAGACAAATAGAGCATACCCGTTAATGGAAGACCTCTCAAAATCATCAATATCTTAATGCTTACAGAAATATGTAGAAGATACTAAAACAGAGCGAGGAGACATATAAGGAACTACAGGAAAAGACTTTAATTCCCCACAGTTCAAAGTTTTAAATGCCGATTAGTATCGAAACCACTTTGTATAAACTGCAATTAAGCTGGTTTTTTTGTATAAATAAGAATACAATTGATAGGGCAATTAAAGATTTTTAATAGAATAGTAAGATAGAGTCACAATAACTTCGAGATATTTGGTGAGAAAATTCTCACTATATAAAATCAAGTAATGAGTCTTTTAGCGATCATCAACTCGTTAAAACATTTTGGTGGAAACATTCTTCCGGTTCATCAACTGGTAAAAAATATAGGACATTTTTGAACGATATAATAATCTAATATAAATAATTAAATTATCAAATTCATACTACACGTTTTCCATACCGAACCACCGGGTGGCCAGTTTCAATATAAAGCGAAAATTGCCAATTCCAAAAAGAAAAAAGAAGATTCATTCTTGGAAAAAAATAAAAATAATAGCAAAACCAGCAAGGAAGGCCAAGAGAATGACAAATAACCTTGCCATTAATTTTAATATATTTATGTTTCTAAACGAACTTAAAAGACATAAAATTACTCAATCAGGAGAGACTAGTTAACTAACCCACCTATCCATTACTAATGTTTTATTTTAATAAGCTTAAACTTTGGAACAACTAACGTTGTTTTAACGATAGGTTGATTTAAAATTAATAAAATTAAAAACAAATTCTTTCAAAGAATTCTAATAGCTTTAATATTAAATAGCATCTGAAAATCCCACCATACACTTAAACGGACAGATGGTACTGAAAATAACTCTAAAGAAAATGAAACACAAAACGGTATGAAACGAGTAGCAATAGAGTAAAAAAATTTAACAAGTAAATTAAAATCACAGCTTAAAAAAAAAAATCATCACAACAGATCTAGAATAGTTATTCTTACTTTAACATGTTCCCCACTCACCTACCGGAAACAGTAGAAATAAAACAAAAATAGTGAACTATAATGTTACGTACATAACAGTTAAAATAAACGTCCGTACGACCCTATGTAGGACCTTTAGACAATACTCAAATTACTTTACTAATTTGAATAAGATTTAAATGTAGAATCACGAATGATAACATTAAAGTTCCCAAAGAACAAAGACAGTGTAATTAAACTAAAACTTAAACCTTTAACAGAAAATTCATCAACTTCTTCAAGTTCAATAATTGTCCTATATAAAGCTTCAAAACAGTTTATTAATAAATCACAGCATATATTAGTTTCAAATAACCAAAGAATAAGGAAAAAAATTTTTAAGAAAAAATAATAGACTAAAATAATTTTCTTCAGACAGTTACACAATTATCAATAGCTTTACTGTTGATAAGACTATTATACTTCGAACATGAATGTTTTAAGGTCTGATTTTGAACCAAAGGAACATCCTAAAAAAGGTTTAAAATATTTTCATCAACAAAAAATTCAATAATTATATGATCAGGTAATGGAAATTATGTTAAAAAACCCACAGCCGTAAAATGCCACCGTAAAATTTGTACGTCTACGGAATTAATACTAAAGAGAATTTAAATTACCCATTTCCTCCGGAACAAGTCCCATTTAGAATCCCTTCAACTTTTATGACACCTTCAGCAAAAGATACTGGGTTAAAAATTCTCAAAACCATATTATTATAAATCCCCAACCCAAAATGCCACAATTTCTTATTTTTTTAACTTTGAATTCTTTACAAGAACCTTGGAAAAAAACCAGAAAATTACATACATCCTTATAAAGCTTCCATAAAACACTGAATCTTTTAGTTTTTGCTTACACTCAAACTATCTATTTGCTTTAAATTTGTATAGGAAGCACTCTTATTCTTACAAAGACTGAAAAAATAAATAGATACATAAGTGTATTAATTTCTGTCATTTTATTAATCAATAACTATCATAAGAAGACTTTAGTTAAACTTAGATTAATTTCTTTTTAACAACAGGCCCAATATTCTTGTCACAAAACTACAGCAACTTATGAACAAAATGGCATTTTCATAAAAAAACAAAAACCTCATAGAAGTTGATAGATTTTCCAGAGAAGAAGAGGGAAATATCGGTAAACCCCTAAATACTATGCATACCGACAACAAGTTATGAGCCAATGAAATCCACATATGAACCTTTCAATTAGGTAGGCGCCTTTAGAATCTACATACTTTACAATTTCCCAGCAGCAAACAACGAGTAATTTCGTTCCAGGTCTATTAGATTGCAGTGAACGGGCCTACAAAAGCGAATACACTTACATGTTCGATTCTGCTCCTCTATTGTACTTAATTTCTACAACCTTTCTTCTAATTAACCATTAAAAGATACAAATGCCAAGTAAGGGTAAAAAAAAACCAAAAACATGGGGATCCCAATTAGCAATGAGTAAAATCTTAAGCCCCCTGCAATAGCAAAGCGCCTTCTATGCAACCCACGAGCTCTTAATACATAAAGGAGCAAGCCTTCCGAGCATCACTAAACCAAAACTAAACCCCACCCCCATAGCTTCTGGGGAGCCCGAAAAAAAACAGTTAAAGAGTATTAAATTGTCTCTAATGTGAGACTAACCCCGTATAGAATAATAAATATAGAAGATTATTTAAATTAAATACAGACTCAAACAGTGAATGTAGTATAATAAGACTAGTATAAATAACGAAAAAAGTTGAACACTTTCACTCATGTAATAGAATAAATAATAACGCTATATATTAACATATGATACAATGTATATATACATTATAAATAAATATCAATAAACTTATACAAAAACAATATATACCAATAACCTAACCATATCACTATAAATATGATATAAACCACACAAAACAACAACCAAACCTATAATCACTATAATATAATTTTATATATAACAATAAAAAATAATATAAATACTACTACATATAATAACATAAAATAATAATAAAATATTAATAATAATAAAATCATAATATAATTATAATATATAATACTAACATAATAAATATATATAAAATAATATAAATATTATATATATATATATATATATCTAAAATAAATATTATAGTATATACCATATATAATAATAATATTTTTTAGGAATGAAAGCGTTGCTTATTTTTTATCTAACAAAATACCATCTTTTGTAGCGATGAAACTTATCAAACTAATTTTAACAGAAAAAGCACTATGTAAGTTCGACAAAAAGACCACCAACTCATTAGAGACCTACATCAAGAATCAATAAGAATCAAATATTCATCAAAGAACTTATTTTAAGGGAGAAATCAAAGATGAGATGGACCTCCATTGTATCCGTACCTTCTCAAAGATGATCTAATCCATGTTGGGACTAAAGCACTTTTAGAATTGAATATAAATTCAAATATCATTCATTTAAAATAAAATAAAATTGTATAAAACTTAGTGAAATTAATAAGAAGTGATAAATTAATAATGCCCCTGTAATAATAATAATAATCCCAATAAAATAACAATAATGAGATGATAATAATAATAATTAATAATAATAATAATAAATAATAATTAATAATAATAATAAATAATAATAAAAAAATAATTGGGAGAGAATTAATAAATTAAGTCGTATCATAGTTTATCGTAAGAAAATAATTAATTATAATTTCTTTTATTATGATTCAAAAATGTTTTAATTGATTCTTATTATTCTTTAATAGTCAATATTACCTTATTGAGGATATTTTATCTTTAGACATATATTTGGTTCTACTGGTTAGCATTTAGTAATATAATTCACCCGAGGAGAATTGGAAATTTTGGAATATTTATATATGTATGTGGAATGATCGTGGGTTTTTCCAGGGAGGGATCTTCTGAGATTACGCAAATGTATTTCTATTTCAGATTATAGATACGTACTTTAAATAGTCTTATAAATTGCCTCCATTAAAGTATTGGAGCCCTTCGGAGCTCTTAACACAAATTAAAAGCACTGTGGAGCTCTTAACAAAAATCAGGAGTAGGGGCGGAAAATCCTCACTAGAATAATGGTAAAGAGAGGCTGGAAACCCTTTCTTAAATAAAACTAAGCATAAAAGAAGCGACCAAATCTTGCTAGTAAGAAAAGGCGGGATGTGAAAATGCTCTTAAATAATTGAATAAAGAATATAACTCACACCTTATATAGGCGCCCTCTGCCACGGCAGCGATAATGAATAATCTCAAACTTAGCCCCCAGGCTCGACCCCACCAACTAGAAATAAGAGCTCAAAAAAGCATACATCCGAAAGGAGAAGAATCGTTCCAGCAAATTAGGTATCATCAAATGCAAGAGAATCCTCATTCTTACAGCAGTAACGAGAATAATTCGAAGTTGCGTACAGAACCTTAAAAAGTAAAAGCACATATTAAAAAACTAACTAAAAGAACAAATCACTTTGCAATCAAAAAAAGAGAAGGTAAGGAAAAAATAAAAAAAACACAATCAACTAAAACAAATTTTAATAATAATATACTATAATACTAACTCATCATAACAACTCTCAAAATTATACTACTACAACTATGATATAAATTATATAATATATGATATATATCATAGTATATAATCCAATACTAATCAAATAAATAAACTACAATACATACCTAATCTATAATAAAATACTAAACTAAATCACTCAATAATATATACACAATAAAATAATACTATATATATAAACTCATAATACACATAAAATCAATAACCATACTAAATAAAAATAAATATAAATAAACACAACACAAAACAACTTAAACCCTATATACTGAGGCTTTTATAATAGGGTGAAATACTAACATAAATACTAACATACAAACCTTATATATGCAACCAACACATAAATACATACTATAATACAATTCAAATATAAACATAAAACCACTATAAATATAATATAAAATATAAACTATATAACTAAATAACTATATAAATATTAGAAACACATAATAATAATATATATATAAAACAATAATAAATAATCATCTATATATACTAAAAAAATAAAAATATATACATAACTTTTCATACACTACATACCTATAAAATATATAAATAGAAAAATATAAAAGATGATATTATAATAATAACAGGAAATAAATAAATAGAAAATTTAAATATACAAATAATATACAATAAAATTTCAATGAAAATTTAAATATACAATAACATAAATACTCACTAATCAATAAACCCTACTATATCCTTACTATAATACACAACCAATATCACTACCGGATACTCATATATAATTACCCAACTACCTATAATTAATACCCACCCCTAAAGACAACTATATATACAGTATATAAATAATTATACTAATAAATAATAACTACATACATCCCTAACATACATACACACAATTAAACACACCTACCTATACCTATACATATAAATATAACATAATACACAATATGATAGGTAAAGATATAAGTGTTATAACAGGAACCCCCTTCCAGAGAAAGTCAATTTAAGACTGCGAAAACTTGCTTTAAAACTCTTGTAAAAAGAGATGACGGACAGAAGACAAAGATTCTCTCCATTAAACAATTCTCCATTATAACAATCGAAAAAATCATTTCCAGGGGAAAAGGAAAATCAGCAAAAAGATAATCAGTTTCATTTTTTGTATTCATTAAGCAAGGAGAGTAAATATACAAACCCACAATAACTAATAACTATATAAAAAAATAACCCAAATAACCTTCACCTCACGGGTGTCTTTGAAAATAACTTACAAGATAAGAGTAAAATTATCAGGAAAATATTTGACACCAGCCTTCAGTTAGTCTTTTCATGCATATCGCGAACCTAAATCAATACAGAAATTCCATATACGGCAAGCACACACTTCCTCTAGAATCACCAATTTACTTTCTCTTCCACCAAGCCCAATAATCTCTATTTAATTACATTACAAAAAAACACAAACATAAATAATATAAAAAGTTTTATCAATATATTAAAATAAATAATAAAACTATATATATATATATATATAAATACAACCACAAAAATATAAACATCAAACCATACACTAACTAACAACAAACCCTATAAATACTACTATATATATATACTCCAATAATATAATATATAATAATATATATATATATACATACTAATATAACTCCCACAATATATACCCTACTATATACTAAATCCTTAAATTTTATTTAAGGATGTTTCATACCCTAATATTATATATATAAATATACTCCTATGTTATATATATATAATATACATACTATATATAGCCACCTTGTTTATGCAAAAATACTATATACAAATTTTAAATATAGAATATAAAAGTCACGAATTTGATTTATAAGAAGCGAAATGAAATAAAACTATATCAAATATACCTATATAATATAAATAATATAATTAAGAATTCAACAACCAAAATATATAATATAACACATATATACATGATATAATTTTAAATTCACTTGCATGTTTTCTATTCCTTATCAAAATAAAAGGAACTATATTAGTTCAAAATTCTTAAGTAAGATGCACACAAACTAGCCCCGTTAAATTTTTCACAACCAACTGACATTTACCAAGAAAGAATTATACACTATTTAATAATCAACTTATATCACAGCTACAAAACGCACTATTCATCACAATATAATATTTATGCCAAATAAACCACCTAAAAAAAAATCTCCTGAAAAAATCAAAACCAGAAAAACTCCTCAAAATCAAAATTATAATAAATCATAATAAATCCACATCTACAAAACAATATTATCAAAATTCAACAGATTTCATTTTTGATTTATCATTTAAAAAGTTAATTAAAATTTTTTTTCGCCAAAGACCATGAAGTTTCAAAAGGTAATGACCCCGATATAAAGTACTGTACACCCCCATTTTTTGATTATGCTAAAAACATAGTTAAGATATAAATGGGGAAGTTATATTAAATTTTAAACAATAGCCAACAATTATTCTAACAATGCAAAAAAACATGGCTATAAGTAAAATATAAAATTAATAAATATAATATAATCTTAAAAAAATAAGTAATCATCAATATAATGCTTACAACACAAAAAATAATAATAGTACATTTAACAATAAGCCGTAAAGTTTTAAGTTAATTACTATACAAACATACATAAATAATAACAAATTAAAATAAATAATAATAAAGAAATAAAATATAATAAATAAATAATAATAAATAAATAACATAATAATAATCAATAAAATAATAATAATATACATAAATAAAATAAATAATAATAAATATAATTAATCACAATTAATAATAAATAAATAAATAATAATAACTAAATAATAAATATAAAATAATAAAAAATAATATTTATTCTGGCGTGGAAATGTCACAAAGGGACCATCCAAGAACAGCAACACTGAATTTGGCAACAAAATGATACCTGAAAAGATGGAGATACACTAACAAAAGGAAAAGTCTCTAACCGGAACCGAAAATACAAATGAACAGATGCTTAATATGCGTTAAGTTCTTATATAACGAATAAATAAGATTTCAAAGTACTCACAACAGAAAGGCATAAACTCAAGATCAACAAACGACCCAAGAAGAAGAAGAATTACTGATAAGATCTATACGAATCGGAAGGCCCCGAATGCAATACCTAGTGAGAGAAGTGGATTATGGAGCACGATCCAGAGAGAATGTTTTGCCCTCTAATGGGTACGGAAGAAGAGTTGAAGACCCTTTGCCAACCCGACTAATAGGATCGTATAACGACCTTTGGTGAAAAGGGTAAGATCAATTTAAGAAACAAAAAAAAAAATTTAAGAAGTGAACATCAATACTGAGAGACTAAGGTATCCACACCCGACTCATTGTTGCTATACCAGAACGTAATATGCGAGGCAACAGTAATCACCTCAACAAAGAAACGATGACTCTTTCAACTAGATGATAGAAACCAAGCCCACGGTAATTATATGAATTATCATTTAGTTGGACACGCCGACGAAGACTAATACCTCTAGTCAGATCCCCAACAGGTCCTTAGACAACCTAGAGAGAAAACCCACCCCGAGTTATCAGTTGGATGGAAAAAATAACATTGAATCGCAGGGAAATGTGCTCATAGAACAATCTGAACAGTCAAGAAAAGTTAGTTATTTAATTAGCATATGCAACGAATACCCCTGCTCAGCCGATTGCCGCCCATCTGTATTGGCCACCTATGATAGCTTATTTCGTTTCAAGAAACACCCACCAATGGGAAGAATTAACCCAAAAATAGAAATGCAATCTCCTAAATATAGGCTTTATTCACAACTAACCAAGCAGGCAGGGGAAATCTTGAAAATGTTAAGGACCAAAAAGATTTACCGGAATATTAGCGTTCTAGCAAAGCCTGGGAAGAGAGCTTCATTAGATCGAGAAAAAGAATAGAATAGTTACCCTCAAGGAACGGTGGATGGTACTGATTCTGCTCACCACCATGCGACACCGTACAGTATCAGTCGAAAAACAGAACTAAATACGACGGTAAGGGTAGGAGGAATTCGCCTGTGGGGGATTCCCAGTGATTGTCCGAAAACACTAACCAAGGCTCCACCTCGCCCGTTCCGTTATTGGACACCCTCGTGGTTTAAACCAATATACGAGTTCTCGCTCTACATGTAGATCTTTTTCCCCAGGTACAAAAGGGAATAACTTCTCAATTGCTACCGGATGTTTGCCTTCGACTATTGTGGTTTTTAAAGATTTGGATCCCATTTGCAATACGACAGGTAGCCGGAATTTGAAACTCCATCATTGGAATTTTAGGTAGAGGTTTTGGTGTCATTAGGTGGACGTATGATTCCGCGTTACTCGCCTGAAGGAACGTGTCGAGAAATAAGGGTGATAGTATGGAACTATACAGACCGCTAGCAACAACGTATAGGAAGGGTTGCTAATATCGACCTCCGGCCATTTCTTCCAATTATATAGAGGTCATAAGCGATGAGATTAGGGAACAAATGCAAGTACTGTAATCGAGTTGAATTAAATGCGACATAAAAAATAGAAACTATTCTGTGCGCCGCAGGAATCTAGGGACATGTCTACCCTCCAGGGCTTTCCATCGTAGGGCAAAACCCCAAAAATGCATCGTACGTTGGTGTATTCTCAGACCACAATGACGCGGATTATCCGAATTAAGGGATCAAAAAGAAGATCCGATAATCAAAGAGCACGGTACTCTCCGTCATTACTGTATTATGGGGCCAAAACCATAGTCTAGGTTTAGCCTTGCACCAAGCCAAGATGGTAAAGGGCTGACATGGTGTTGTCTGTCTGCTGCACCCAACATAGTCTTATTACAGTGAGTACCGTCATGTGATCAAGAAACGGTTTAGATAACAAGAGGCAAACATACTAAGTACTATTCGAGGGGAAATAATGTTAAGTAATGATTGAAGAGAGGCACGTGAAGTCCTTTAAAAATGAACATCGGTGCGGTTTCATCAAGAAAACTGGGTATTAACAGGTTGGAGTGTTTGCTTGTCTAGTTGTGGCTTAGTAACCTAAACACTAAACAACACCATTTCTCAGAAGTTGACCAAGAAACTCGCAAAAAACACCAACACCACAAACAGGTGGAGGATAAACGACCTCAACCTATACCTACCCTCAACAAAAAATCAAATTCGCTTATATATAACAAATTTCGCTCATGCATTATTTAGCACCGACATTTTGAATCACCACCCACTGACATTACCCTGTCGGCCTTACACACCCACACACACACTACACTGAACCCAAAAACATAAACACTACTCCTTATCATCCAGCTATCTATAGTTATACAAAACTTAAACCCAACACTCTCATCTCACTGATCACTTATCATACCTACCTATTCTCTACATATCATAGTGACCCTCATTAATATAGTAATACATAGTAATAACATAGTGAATAAACAAAATTATCTACTTCATTTTCACTTTTCATAAAACTTACTAAATTAAGTTGAATATCTGATTTTAAAATATAAAATTTGCTCATTGCAATATCACGCGATCGATACTCTTTAATCTTTTGTTTTTCCAATACAAACCGACTAACACTTACATATAATAATAACCCAATAATATACTACCACCGAACTTCACCTTTACTTCCTCTCTCTTATCTTCACCAACTATAACACTATAAACATCATATAACTTCACTTGTTTAAACAACCCCCAAAACATCCAATTACACAATAAATTTTCCAAAACCATATAACAATAAAATAATAATAAATAACCCAATAAGAAAACAAAATATAAATATATAAAAAATATAAAATAATATAAAAGAATAAAAAAAAGAATTAAATATAAAATATATACATAATAAGTAATAAAAATAAAGTAAAAATAATATAATAAAAAAGTTCCAAAAACACAAATAATTAATAAAAAGGTTAAAATAGAATATATATGGTAAATTAAAACCTTCCATTAATGTTTTTACTGTCTGACTCCTTTCATAAATATATTGCATCTTAAAAAAAATTAACGTCACAACATTGATTTACCTCTATAGTGGCACACACTATGTTCCTCCTATTTTCCAACCATAACTCCATTAAACCAAATCAATGCGCTCCACAAACCCAAAGCCACCTAATTGCGCTGGAAGAACTTTAATGTGTATTATAAAAGCAGCAAAAAAATGAAGCCCGAATTTAAAAGACGCAAAGAAAACTAGAGAAAGATAGTCGGTCCTGGAGTGGAAAGAGATGAGAGGGAGAGAAGGAGATGAGATTCAGGAGGAGAGGAGGAAGGAGAGGAGACTAAGGTAGAGGCAGAGGAATTTTACGCAGCCAGAGAGAGATGATGGAGAGAGAAAGAGAACGTAAGGATATGTATGAGACGAGATGACAGAGACCCTGAACGAGAGAGATGAGAGAGAGAGTGAGAGAGAGAGAATTCTGTTAAATTAATCTTGAGAATATTGTTTGCTTGCCTGTATTTTGAAAAGGTTGTGTTATAAAAGAATAACTAAAAAAATTTTTTTTATTCTCGAGGGTAGCCTTTAGTTTAATCGAGAAATTACCTCTTTATTTACATATTATATCAAGGATGAAAAGACTAATAAAAAAATTATTAAAATAATTGTATAGAAGAACATATAAAATATGAATTGATCAAAATTATATTATAAAGAATATAATATTAAATAAGTCAAAAATAATTTTGAGATTAGAATTATAGCCCCTCAAAATATTGTAATTTCTACATCGAAAATAAAAAATTCATTAACATATATAATCTTTTTTATAACTTAAACTCAGGTAATTAGGGTTTAAACATAAAGATAACCTTCTTACTTGTCATTTTCATATTTGATGAATCAATAAAATTCTATCTTCACACTCTCTACAGTATATCATATAAACTCACTAATAGTCATGACTAACACATATTTTCAAAAATATTAATTTATTTATTCTCACAAATTAAATAACACACTTAATTGATAATACGATGTTATAAAGAATAATCAAATAAAATATTATTCCACACTAGAAAAATAATATGAATGATATATATCTCACAAAAAAAAAAAAAAAATAAAAAATGCATATAAACATAATAATATGTCGATAAAAAAAAAATAAAATAAATAAATATAAAAATCGTACAATAGATAAGAATTATTAAATAGAGTAGGACCTACATATACCCTCACATCCCTACCTATACTCCAACCACCATAAAATATCATACTATTATGATACTAATAAATCATCATAAGACAAACGCAACACTATATAATAAATACCTAAACAATAAATATAAACTAATATTAAACCATACACCTAGTACATATATTATATATCTACACCTCGAGCCCTTAATTAAAAATTCCTACTTGTACGACAAATCAAACATAATACTAATAATTAGAAGAAAAAGCCCTCTCAATACTCTATTTATACACGAAGAGGATTGTAAGTATTAATCGTCCAAATAATTATCAAAAATAATTAATATTGAAACGCGCACATAACTTTAGAAAAGATCACTCTTAAACGAACCAAATCTAGCGTCCATTCATTCAGCTACTATAAACTTATACAACTTAAATATGAAATAAATAAAATACAATAATAATTATAAATTTACAAACTTAACAAAAAAAAGTTTTGTTTTATTTTTGAAAAAAGGCTGAGGAGTTAAGAAGAGTTAGTTAATGAATGGAATCCTATTTATAAGCATTGAATCTATTATCTTATGTAAGATATATTATAATTAAGTGGACATTGTTAGTTATGGACAAAATCATTCACGGAGTGCAAGATATAATTCTAAGCCACTAAGCCGAAGTATTAATTCAATGTCACCAAAATTAATGCGCGTTGAACAATTATGGTCATTTTAAATAGATATTATTTATTGGAGGAATTATCATAATCGTATGAAAGAAGTGAAAAACCACTATTCATCCTTTAGGAAAGATTACCGAAATCCCTTTATGGCATAAAACAATTCACTAATTATGCAAATATACCAAAAAAAAGATATCACAAGATAATCCACGAAATTCAATTACAAACATTCCTTAATCCAAATAAAATTCGTAAAGCATGCGTCATAATCAACAATGAAGAATCAAAAGTAGATTTTGTGATAACTTTGAAATTAAGCAAAATTTCTGATAGATTATAACTTATTTAATCTCAAAAATACCAGCTGAAAAGAGGCAAAACTGGTATGTAACGACCAACAATCTTGCTAAATTTACCTTAAACTAAATACTTATCAATAATATTCAAATTATTAAAACCTAAATTACAAGCACTTTACTATTACATTTGATCAGTAAAACTCACTTTTATTTCAAACAATTAATGATTACAAAAAAATATTTTACAAAGAATATTATTTATTAAAGCATACCGATAGACGTCTAAGAGTACTTAAAAAAAAATAGTATAAACACATGACTTTGAAATACAATCAAATATAAATATATATTATAAATAAATACTAAATATATATATATATATATAATGATTAATACTAACAATATTAATAATAATTCGTGTTTAAATTGATTCAATATAAAACGAATTTAATATTTATAATTACATTAAAACGAAACATAATATAAATAGTACCTCAACTATATAATACGTACCCATTATATACCTCCACAAACTATATAATAATATACTATCAAATCTAAAAAATACTATACATATAATAACATAATATTATA
>JABUQX010042784.1:0-13352 GCA_015478945.1 Trachelipus rathkii
TATATATTATGTATTTATATATAATATATATAATATATATATATATATTATATATATATATATATATATAAAGAAAGAAAAGTTTGAAAATTGTTCTGAGCATCAGCGTCTAGGTTAGCCCTACGTTTAAGGAAAACGAAGATCCATCTAGGTTAGTTTTACGGCCTACAGCAGTCGCAAGATCCATATTGTAGGTGTCGGTTAGGAACTTAAAGTTCAGGTTTGATACCTTTTGTTAAGTTATCGCATACCTAATATTTGTTTTGTGTATCCTTAACCAAATCTCATCATAACCTAATCTGGAGGTAACCCTAAACAGAGCCCTCCTATTATCGGATCGTTCGATGGCCTTTCAGACCTCAAAACCTAACCTAGATGACCTACCATTGAGTAAAAATAAACATTTTACGTTTAGGTTTACTTTTATTGGCACGAAAAAATACGAATAACCGACTGCAGAAAAATGAGAGCATTCTTCAGATGAAACAAAACCTTGTGAAAATGAAAATCAAACTAA
This sequence comes from Trachelipus rathkii, assembly GCA_015478945.1. Lineage (NCBI taxonomy): Eukaryota > Metazoa > Arthropoda > Malacostraca > Isopoda > Trachelipodidae > Trachelipus > Trachelipus rathkii. The sequence goes on from JABUQX010042784.1 coordinate 518, forward strand.
AATAGAAAAAGCAAGGTAAGTTCTATTTAAAAACCAGTTTCATTAAAAGGAATCTATAGACACTATAATCAAATTTAACAGGCTTTCAACGATTTTCTCATCCGGGGATGTTGCAAACTTTAAACAAATATGGAAGGTAAATCTAATTTCTTTTGCAGCTATCCGTTTACAACGAAAAATCAAACGAGTTCCATAATTTTGGCTAAAGGTTTTGAAGAATTCTGCAATACTAGAAACTACTATTGAAGATAAAGACGAACCAACACTATCTTATCTCGAGGATATTAAAAAGAGGAACGAATCTTCTCTTCTTCTGGGTTTATATTAGAATTACACTTCTCAGAGAACGAGTATTTTACTAATAAGGTTCCTACAAAGACTTATGAAATTGAATATATTGGTCAAAGCTGTAACAGCTGTGAAACTACGTGAGGAGTATTAGTCAAAACCACCATCACAAGGCTAGCGTACAAAACCGAACCCTCCCTGAAATTTCCTGATCACAAACTGGTATAATAATGAAAATTAATTTAGGTTAAGTTAGGTTAGGTTAAGTTAGGTTTGGTTAGGTTAGGTACCTCGGTAATCACAGTACAGTTTCTACAAATTTGCCTGAAATTGAATATATCTTTCCGTCACTTGAGCTCGATATTTTCAGCTTTGATGAGCCAGTTGCCAAAATTATCAAGGTAAATATGCAGCATAAGTTGCATTAAATATTCACAATAATATATTTGTCAATTCAATTTAAAGCTTTCGTAGTTTTAGCAAGTTCTTCATATATTCCCTGTCTAATATTCTTGAATGATTTTATGCGTTCCCATGCATGGTTAATTTATCAATAAGATTTATAATTTTTATGAAAAAAATTTGCCTATAAAATTTAAATTTAATGAAATTTTAAAGTAATTTTATAATTATAACTTTATTTTGTAATTTAATTATGATATTTTATTTTTGATTTAAATTTTATTTCTAGCTTTAATTAATTTTAGGTTATTTAATTTTAGGCTAATTGGGAATTTAATTTGAGGTTAATTAAATTTGAATTTAATTTATTCATTATTTTAACAGGGTTGCAAGATTGACTGGAAAGATGGCAAAACATCACCTTAAAAACTGTAAGGAAACAAAGAAACAAGAACTTAAAACTGATGAGTGGAATTAGTCTTAAAAACCTAGTTAAAATTATAATTGGCATGTTGTTCAAATACCAGATACAACAAACCAAAACTCGACAACTCAAAAAAAAAAAATTCCTGTACAGCCCGCCTTAGGATAGGTTAGGTTAGGTTAGGTTAGGTTAAGTTAAGTTAGTTTTTGTTGGGATCGTTAGAAAAAAAACTCTAAATAACCAAATTTTTTTTTTTTTTTTTTTTTTTTTTTTTTACAAATGTCTTCTTCAAACTTTTTCAATTCCTCCTCACAACGTTTTATAAAGAATTCAATATAATAAGAAACTGCCATTATCCCTCTTGATGAAGATTTCGAACTGGTCAAGTACTTTAGAAACTGTACTTATAAGAAAAGAATATTATCCAGCCCGAAACATATGAATGACGACGAAGATGATTATGAAGATTGAGAAGAATGGAGGTGAGAGAGAGAAGAAGCGAAGAACAGAGAAGGGCAGGATACCTGGAATGTAGAACATCGGAATGTGAACCAAAAATATATTCAACTTAAATAAAGAAATTAGTTATTAGTTACTGAATTAGCATAATTTTTTAATTTTATCGTACTGAAAATTAAAAAGTATAAAACATTTACATTACCAGTCAGAAGGTCGAAAATTTATGTCCAGATTGAAAATTTGCTTAATTTTTTAGCTATTCCTCCAATTTTTACGAAATCATCAGAGTAGATAGAATTGGTCTACTTACACAACTTTTATTTACGGCAATTTTCTATATGGCCAACCAATTAGCTTCTGGTCACACTATGCTCAATTGGAATAGCCAGCACAATGATGTGCCCAGAGGTCAAATGGCTGAGCATATAGGAAAATCCCGGAAATAGAAGTTGCATAATTCATTCAATTTTAAATACTCTGAAAATTTCATAAAATTTACAATTTTTGATAAAATTTTGTACCATCTGCCAGATAATGAAATAAAATCAACACCGAGAAAATATTTTATCTATACCGTTTGATGAATATATCCGTTTAAGAACCAAACCGAACGTTTTGCCTGTATTCCCTAATAATCTGGTTTAAAATTTTTGAACTTTGCACACCTGCTCCTAATTAAGAAGATATCTTAACAAGGTGTAAACCGTATGAAATGGTTTACTTTGGACTAAAAGTTGACAAATTTATCGTACTTTGTAGGAGGTCCATTCCACTTAGATAGAATGATGAACCAATTTGTACATAGTTTTAAGTATCTATATTAAATGAAGTCCTGGGTATTCAGCTTCAGAATCCATGTTAAACATAACAGTTTAAGGGAATGAGGGTTGGTTCAAACTATTTTAATTTTTAGGGTAAATTACATTTAGGTTGGCATTATATTGCAAAATGTAGTTTGGACTTTTTTTTTTTTTTTTACTATATTCCTGGTGACATTACTCTAAAATTTCAACTTTGTGGAATGGTTCTTTTTTTGCATAACTTAAGTCCATTTATATAGTCTTTAGAACAATGTATTTACGATGTCTATTAAAAAAGTGACAAACTTTCTTTGATTAAATATTTATTTTCAAAGAATATTTTAAGAATTTTGTACTTAATTGTAATTTTACTTCAATAACTGATTTTAGACTTCTTAAAGAAATTAAGGTACTAAAACTTCTCTCAATCTTCGAGATGTCGGCCTATGAAATTGTTTTTCAACTCTTTCTTTTTTTTCTTTTAATTTTGAGAGCGGACCTCACCAACGAAGAGCATATGCCGTTCCTCCAGGCAGACAAAATACTGCCCTTCAGGCTATCACGAGCACAAGGCAAAGTTTACCCTATCTTTCTTTAACCTTTCTTTATTTTACTCCTCCTTTCACTCTTTTAACCTGATCTAAAATTCTCTGTTTTTCCACTTCATTTACTATTACAGTTTTAAAAACCTTGAAACTTTGAGGTTTTTTCTTTAGGTTTTTAAAGCTAAGATGCCCTGTAACAAAACCAAAATTGGTTGGCAATGACCACTTTAATCTAAAAATTATTTTTCGAAGAAATCAGTAATAAATTTTAAATGTTAATGGGAAATTGTTCTCGAGATTAAATCGTTTTCGTTTTTGCATTTGTGCTAAAAAAAATTTCTTAAGTTTGCGTTCGTTTTTGTTAAACTTAGCGAAAAATCGTAAAAAAGAATGCTCATCAAACGTAGGAATTTCTTTAATTCTGTAGTTTTCACTTAATTTTATATAGAATTTTATTCTATTACAACAACAGAATTAAGGGAATTCTTTACGTTTGGTGACCATTTTTTCTTTAAACGATTTTACGTAAGTTGACAAAAACGAACGCAAACTTAAGCATTTTTTTTTAGCACAAAATGCAAAAATTAGGTATTGTAAAAACATCGATATTTTTGAACGATAATAGATTTTTCGATAAACTACCAAATGCAACGTTGCCAAATGAAAAAAAATACGAAATTTAATTTTTTTTTAGGTTAAAATTCGATTTAGGACCCATTAAGTTTAGGTTATTATTATTATAAGTTTTAAATATACATAGTAAATCTGTGTCTACTTAACAAATCTCATCATAACCTTAACTAGTTTTCGTGCGTAAAACCAAAAGCATTATATATGGCAACGATGTTTACGTCATCAAACATGGGTAGGAAAAATATTTTTACAAAACCGATTAATTATCGGAAAAAATAATCGATATTCCGTCACATTACGCTAATCTCAACAATTACGAATTACTAAATGTATTAAAACCATTAAATTACAAACATACATATATACCCATATACACGAGTAGGGTGTGTGAGGTAAAAATATATATTTTAAATTTAATTGCTGAATTGATATCATTATTAGTACGATGTGCCAAACTACATTTAACAAAATTTTTTCTACTTATATTTCACTAATATCTCTATCTATTTACTATATTTACATATTATTATTATATGCTATACATCTATTTAAGTTAATATTATTACGCTTACTACACTATTAATTGCACTGTAATTTTCAATATTGTTGTCAGCAACTATTCACTAATAAATTAATATACGCTATACACTATAATGTCACTGTATTTTAAAATACATCACCTACTATGTGCTTTGTTAATATACCCCTGAATCGACTGACCATATCCTATAGTAGTACTATAGTATAACGTATACCACCTATTCCCGAAAAGATTTAATGTGATGCAGGGAATTCCGACTTGGCCACCACTGAAGAGAATTTGAAAATTTCACAGACGAGAGAGAATTTAAAATAATTTCTTCAATGACTCGACGACATCGGAAACGCAGCTTCAACTTCTTATATTTAAAGTTCAAGTTCTTCTTTTTGTATAATTCTGTTTAATAAATTAATAATTCCATCAAAATAGTTAACAGAAATGTTTGCCGAAAATATTTGCCCCCACCTCATAATTGAAAAAACATGAATAAATGGTTTAGTTAAATACTCAGTATTTGCATATACCAAGTATAGCATACACCTATTTTGAAATTTACTGAAACCACAATCCCAATACGCTCTCCTCTGATATACAATCCACAAGCACATATTGAACTGCCATCGCAAGATTTTCTTCTTCTTCAATTAAATTTCAGATTTCACTATCTCTTCACTCTTCCTCTGATGCCTCCTCTCTCTCTCTCTCTCTTCTCTCTTCTCTCTCTATATATATATTATATATAATATATATATTATATATATATATATTATATATTAATATATATATATATAATATATATAATATATATATATATATATATATAGTAATATAGATTATATATAGCGCCCGATAGCTCAGTGTAGAGCACTCGCCAAACAAACGAGGGCCCAGGTTCGAGACTGGGCTGGAGCGAGAGAATGTGAGCCATCTCTATTAACTCTAGCTTCTTCGCACTCAGACGTTAAGAACATTTGTGGTGTGCTTTGCTCAAATGGGAATTAATCGTGGCGCCGCGATAGCCTGGCAGTCAGCCGACTTAGCGTTAGGCCCCGTGTTTCCAACGGACCTTTCTCGATGCTCCCCACGCAGGACGAAATTCCTTTACTGGGGTAGATAGATTAATTTAAAGATATATAATATATTATATATATAATAAATATATATAATATATATATATTAGTATATATATATCATAAAATACGTACTATTTTATATTATATAGTAAATTATAATATATATATAATATTATTAATATCGATATATATATATATATACGAATATAAATATATATATATAATAGTATAATATATATATATATATATGTATATATAATATATTAATTATACATATAAATATATATATATATATATAGATATAATATATATATATATTTTATATATAATATATATATATATATATATTATATATATATATATATATATATATATATATATAAAACGTATATATATTATATATATATAAATTATATATTATATAGTATATATATATATTTTATATAAATATATAATATATATATATATAAATATTATATATATATAATTATATATAATATATATTATATATATATAAATACATATATATTAATACATCTATATATACATATATAATAATATTACATTATATATTATATTACATAATAATATATATATATATATTATTATATATATATTATACTATATATATATATCAATATATATATATAATATTATATAAATCAATACTATATCAAAAGATGGATACAATCAAATAATAATACATTGACAATTACCGGAAATTGTTTTTAGGTTACAATAGAAGCAAAAGAGTCTATCCGTCTAGGCAGTGGTCGGCTAACTCATTTGAGTCCAGCAGAGCAAATATCAAGTGAATACATACGATTGTAAATTTTCTTAGAGAGCCAAGTTTTGGTAGGCTACATTCTTATTAGCTAGATTAGGTACTCCAAAGCTGCCTTGCTAAAACACGTTCCCAAGCATTGAGGTACGTTCGTTGAGGTCGACCCCTTCCAACTCTCATCCACACTCGTCTTGTATTCTTTTGCGCTCTTAGAGAGTTGAAGTTCTGACCTCAAACTCACGTGCTTTAATCAAACCTTCATATATGAAAAATTCCTGAGTATTATCAGGTTTTTGATAAAGTTAAATTGCGGGGTAATCCATAAAATTAAATGAAGAAGAATGTACTGACAAAACTAATGTGAACTAATGTGCTTGCATCCTCCTTGGAAAGTTGGGTAGTCGTTGTTATTTGTTGTAAATTTATTCACGATTTCAGGTCTCATCAATAAGACGACTTCTCAACTTACTCTTGAAAAGGTTCATGCTTAAAAATGATTGCTCGCATGAATATGTAGAGGTCCTGAATATGGAAAGAACGCCAACGTAAGTTTTTCAGCTGATTCATGTGATCAGGAAGTCTTCCCGGTGTGAAAAAGTCAGCAGTTATCTTCCTTCTCCAGGTTTTTCAAAGCAGACCACTTATGCTGTGAACTAAGTTCACATTTATTTTTCTCCAATATTTCTATATCGCCAAAAACGTCTAAATTTGAGCTCCACAATTTATTTGTTTCATTTAATATCCGTCAAGTGCATTTTAAAGCTGCCAATGCAAATTAAAATGAGAAAATTTTAATTCTGTTACAGTAGCATTAAGAGTTTTTTACTAACAGGATACAGTCGCAAAGTTTTCCCAATTCTTGAAACTTGTTGAAAAATGCGGGCAGTATTGAATTTGATCTTTGCATCTCGTCAATTGGCGATATTTAATTCTATTTTCTTGGGATGTTTCAAAGGGCTTGAAATTGAATCAAGTTCTCTTCAAAATCTTGAACACAATGAGATAATGTTGCTTTTTCGAAGAAATAACTTCTTTTAACATCGAAATAATTGGGTGTTTCCTTTCCCCTGTAGTTTACGATTAAGCTGATTTAGATGAGACGTAACGTCTACCACACGAAATAAATATTTTGGTATGCCACTGATCGTTCGTTAGTCTCTGGAACTCTGGATAGTGAACACCTTCTCAGAAGAATGCTTTAATTCTGATAATAAGGAAGCGAACGTTTCAAAGTCCTGCTTGATTAACTCAAGCAACCTTGTTTCAGCAGAAGATCCTGCGTATCTCATCTCTATTTCACTAAAAATTGGACGATGATTAAGATGTCTTTTAGCTTATAATGGAGTTGATAATCGTTTAAATCACCATAACTTTGCAAATTTCTTCTGGAAATGTCTGCTCACAAAGCGTTTCTTATGAATGATGCAATGGTAAATAAGTATCTCGTGATTAATTTTTTCTTTCAAAATAGCAACAAACCTAACCCGTTTCTTACGCCGGTCATACTTTTCGCCCCGTCTGTTGAAATTGAAACAAATTTATCGAGTGGAATATATATTTTTCAATGTACTCAATTACAGATTTGCTATATCCTCTCCACGTGTTCGACCTTTGCGTGGCAATAATCCTAAAAGTTTTTCTTTAGGACCTGTAGATGAAATAAATCGTACAAAAAGTGAAACTTGCGCTGTATCATTTATGTCACAAGACTCGTCAACTGTTATTGATAAAGCTGAAACCAGTTTAAGATCTTCGACTTACTTGTTGTTATATTCGAAGACATTTTGAGTGTCTATCTTTCACTGTTTTAGCAGACAATGATAACTTTAATTTTTTTTAAAATATCTGCCTTGTTCTTAAAATCCCGAAATAGCTCTTCGGATGCATTTATAAAACAACTTTTTATGTATTCGCAGATTCTGTAAACTGTTTTTCCTCTCTGCAATCTTTGACTAGGCACAAATTTGCAATATTAACATGTTGTGAAGATAGCATCCAGTAATTAAATACAGAACTTGACTTTTCTTCACTCTTCTGAAGTTCCTTAACTGCTTTCTTCCTTGCATCACCGACAGGATATTTTGTGCTAAATGACATGTGTTTAGTTGCAAAGTGTCTCTACAAATTTGATTTCTTGTTATGCGCCAATTTTTCCTTACAAATAAGACTGGTCAGAGGGCCATTTAAGTCTCGGTCAATTCAATTTTAAATTCATGGTTTTCATCTTCGGGTTTTCTTTGCTTCTTCTTTGTAGCCATGTCAAACAGGGAACCTAGAAAAATGTTTCATTTTATAATTGTCGTTGTAGATAGAATAGCATTGCCTATTTTATTTACAATTTATATTTTATATATATTTTATATATTTTTTAACCCAATCGAAGTAAAACAATAAAAGTCATTCTCCTTACTAAAACGATCATAATAGTAGAAGCCAACAACACAAACAATTACAATTCCTGTCATTGATGACAAATATACCTGTAGGATTTAGCAGCTGGTTAGAAAAGATCCAGTAACTTTATTGCTTCGAGTAGGAACTTTTGTCACCGCGCGTCGAGTTGCGACGGCTGACTAGCATATACCACTGCACAATGAAGATCTGCTTGACTGACAGCTCTACTCAAACTCGTGCATGTACGCGGGCGGGCTTCCTCAACCGAACGGCTAGTGGGGGAACCATGGAGGGGAGGCAAAGCGATTCGGCCAGAGGCAGGTGGATTTGCTAGCCGCAGGGGTGCGGATTAAACTACAATTCTACGCTCTCCTGTGGGCGGCACGGCGCTCGGAATGTAATTACATTGTTAGAACCGGATTTTGCAGAATATCGAATTGCGAGATGCCTTGACATTTAATCATTCTGGAAATGTTTTCTCATTAAGTAGCTTCAGAGCACTTGCCTAAAGATAGACACATAAACACATAAGTATGTAAAAAATGAAGTGAGGAATAGTCCAGTCATCACGAAGTTTTCAATGCACAGTGGTATTTGTGGAGAGAGCCACATGAAGGGGCCAAGCAGCCGCATGTGGCTCGCTGAGCCCGCAGTTTTGCCGACCTACTGGCTCTAGGGTATAACTCTACCTGTGAAATCACAACTTGGTTACTAGAAAATCTCCAAATAATTCGTAAAATCTTCCACACTTGCTTCTGATAATCCTGTAACCTACGAATTCTTCAGACTATGGAACGAATTATTCTGGCTATCTGTAGTAGAAGATAAATTTTGTCAAAGCAATTTCTCATTGTGCTTCAAATGCTCTACTTTCTCTAGTTCCTAATTCAACTTGTACAAAAGCGTATTCAATAGACGATTCGCAAGCTTTCTTCTAAAATTTCAATCGCGGGTCAATTATTCTCACTGGTTAAGATCTAATCCCACGTGCAGTTCCCTTCTAACATTAGTTCCCTGAATTCCAATTATCACGGATAAGTCTTATTAACTATCACTTATAAAGTTTCAGGGATTTTCTCATTATGCCGATTAGATTACAAATAAAAAACATCAACTAAATCAAAAATTCAATCGATTGATGACAACACAAAGTCTTCAGACGATAAATTTTGAATGAGAGATCGACCCACGCGGGGAATCATTTACCTTATAATTGTATATTTTCTGTGATCCAAGATATTAGCGGGAGCGAAGTCATCCTTTTGACTCTGTTATTCCCCTAAAGTAATTTTCTCTTAATATAAATATATTTCCCATTCTGTATTAAAAATTTCAAATAAATTATTTTTTCTAATAAAGTATGAATTTTGTAACAAAAAAAAAAAAAGAATATTTCAAAATTTATATAATCCGTTTTCTTTGCGGATCCTTAATTTTTGACGCTGACGGGTTCAACTAACGGACAGATAATATATATATATATATATATATATATATATTATTAAATATATATATATATATATATATATAAGTATATTATATATATAATATATATATAATAAATATTAATATAATATATATATAGTATATAAATATTAATTATACTACTATATAATAATATAAGTAGTTGTCAATACTTTCATTAGAACAGCGTTTACTTGAGAGACTACCAATGCTACACTAAGAACAAATGACATTATTGTCGATCAAAGTGGGTCAATTTAGTTAGCGAAATGTAATTAAAAAAAAGATAGAAAAGTCTAAAAATAAAGATTTTCACAATTTTAATAATGCAAATAAATACCTTACGAGAGTACGAAACTGCATAGAAGAGCGCAGAGTTCCAAAAATTTGATTTTTTTTAAGTTTAAACTAAACCAAACACCCCAGTTTAAACAGCAAAGATGGAAAGAAATCCTGGTACTTCGGCCTTATCGGGACACGGCGCTCTGTCCCACTCGGCTGGAGTCCTAAAAAAAATTATAAAAAAAAATTAACATTTTCTCATGTCATGGTACAATAATTTGGCACTCTAAGCTCGCTTCTATTGCGAAACGGAAAATGGGCAGTTATATATATATATTATATAGATATATATATATATATATATCTATATTATATATATATATATATTATATATAAGATATAATTATATATATATTATAGTATAGATATATATATATTATATAATATATTATATTATTATATATATAATATATAATATATATATATAATATATATATTATAGTTATTGGTACTCATTTAAATTGAACGTCACGACGTCAAACATTAAGAACGTCGCAAAAGAAGACGGATGTAAATCTAATTTTAGTTTTGGAATATTTATTTTTACAAAATTTAATTAATTGAAAATAATTCATTTGACATTTTATTAGTGATAACGTGATACATTAATTTAATAATTTAGATGAATTATTTTATGGGGGCAAGCGGGGCAACAATGTAAAGCTGCACTGGAAACATGGGGCGTCCATGAGAGTTGGACAAGTTGACGATTTTAACTGTTTACTGCATTTGCTTCACTTAATTGTTACTAAGGGGGTTCTGGGCAGCACTCAGTGCAGCAGAACTGCTTCAGCATGCTTAGCATGTCGAAATGTCTCTTTGCTAAAAACAGGAATTACACGAAGCTTATCGCAAAGCATTTGATTACTGAATCAGCACGTCGTTGTTTTTCCTTCCAGTGTAGCTACACGTGTAGAAAAGTTACAAAAAATGAGTTTAAGCATCTCCTTCAGCTAAAGCCTTGGCTTGTCAACTTTTAGAGGAATCGAAATTACGTGAGTCATTTCTCACAATATGAGACCTGAATGACGTGTTTAATTAAATACTGACTCGCTACTTTCACTCTTCGAAACAACAATGCTGATGGAAGAAAAGGAAACAAGCTCAATAAGCGAGGTACATTTCCATGTTCAACACTCTTTACGAAAAAAAATTTGGAAAATGCAGAAATTTATTGTTAATGTTTGAAGTCAGATTTTGCATATAGCTATATTTATATATCTACTATATATATATATATATATATTATAATTTATATTAATATTATAATATATATAATAACTTAATATTATATATATATATTATTATATATATATATATATATATATATATTTAATATAATATAAATAATATATATATATATATTATATATATATATATATTATATATATATAATAATATAATAATATATATAATATATATATATATTATATTATATATAGATCAACCGGATGGATGCAGTATGGAACTAGAGAAAATCTGATACCCATCACACAACGCGCTAGCCGTTTAGATCCGCGCTTCAAAGTCGCGAAGATTTTCCGAGACCACGAAGCTCACGGACATGCAGTTTCGAAATTAAAAGAACTTTTTGTTCAAGAGTGCTCAACAATATTCAAAGGACACAGATGCAACAACCGATAAGAGTGATACACCAGAAGCATGGTTCTTTCGATGTTCACTGCGTCAGTGCATTACGTCCCGAGCGATGGAGCTATTGGGTGTTGGCGAAAATAATAGTCCACCGTCAACACAGATTTCATATGAAGCAATTGCGAAAAGGATAGCCGGCATCCATTGTCGATTAATATTCAGTTACCAACAGAAAATCCACTGAATTATTGGTAGGATAAGGAAGATTTTCCGGAATCTGTACTCGGTTGCTCCAACGTTTTTTCTCGCGCAACACTGTGTTCATTTCATCTGGGAAGCAATTCATAGTTCTCTAAACGCGTGATTAACTGACATGCGCTTTTGATGCCTAACACAGTGAGCAGAGTGCCACTGTTTAACTTTAAATGTTCACATCATCGGGCTTAGCACTTCTCATCCTCAAGGAGCAAAAGAATTCAAATACAACGACAAAGAACGGATATGTATATACGGCTGCTGAGCTCGACAATATACGCAAGCATCCGACATGAAGACAGCGACGTGCTGCTATAGAGTGAGACTAACTAAAGGAAGTAAGGAATGTTATTATTTAATAAACTAATAGAATCTTAATAAATAATGTCATTAACGTTAAATATAGACCCTCTTCTTTAAATTTAAGTAGCCGCTTTTGTATCCCAAATTGCACAGTACATATTACGCTTGCGGGGTTAGTAATTATAATGCAGTAATGTCACATGTTTTATTTTCATTAAAAAAAACTGCAGTGGGTATTGGCTTCACCACTACCAGGCACATTCCAGCGTGTGGATCTGGGTTTGCCTCTATTGTAAATAGAAGTCAACGCATTAATCAGAAATTCAAAATCCCGATCCCGATCCTGATCCCGAAAAAATCATAATCCCGATCCAGATCCAGAATAATTTTCGATCCCTTACGAGCACTGGTGGAAAGCCATATCTTTATTATCCTAAGAGCTTTATTTCGTACGGTTTTTAATTTCTGAATTCTTGATTGTGATTTTGAGGGCGCCCAGGCAGGTGATACGTAGTTTAGAAACGCTTATATTTTA